>PVJH01041978.1:0-14608 GCA_004026705.1 Nesogale talazaci | reverse complement strand
AAAAAAAATGATATATTTCAAAGATTTCTGTTTGTGTTATGACTATCACAACTCCCAATTAGGTACCAGAGGATTGCTGAGACTCTAGATAGCTGACTATTTTTAACTGCATACACATGTGCACACACACACACAATCATTAAGGATGTTCAAAGGAGCATACGGAAGCAAGAAAGTCATCGCCGCAGAATGATCAACCAGAAAAATAAAATCACAGGATACAGTTTGGTCCGAAGGCTTTGGATATTGAGTGTCTTAGAGAAAAAAAAATAGTCTTGGAGATGAGCATATGCAATTTTCCTTAAGTGTTCTTCTGTCACATATGATTAAGGGGTACAAAGAAGGGGGGAAAATCCAGGCCATTTTCTCCATGTACCTAGTATACCCCTTTGTTTACAGCAAGCGCTGCTTCAGAACATTTTCACCAGTCATGAAGTCCACGGGATAACAGTGGATTTTCCATCGATCACGCACACAGGCTGAAGATGCCTCTGTTCAGCTTGTGGTCGACATGGATCCTCTTCATTCTCAGCTGGAATCGCCTGTGCTTTCAAAGAATGGGCCTCTAAGAGCTATTAGAGATCCCCAACTGCCCCTGCCTTCATCTTTCCTGTTCCTCGAGACTTGAGCCAGGGAGTGGTTCTGACTTTTCCCCCCCCCCCTAAGAGAGGAAAGGGAGAGAAACATATTCCCTACATTGATTTCAGGGACATGCACACCTCGAAGCTGCTTCCTAACAGCAGCAGCTCAAACAAGGTGGTTAGGTAGAACACCTCTTGTGGATCCCCTGTGTGACAGACTACGTACCACTTCACAGGGGGCCCTGGAGTTGTGCCCCATTGGCGAAGGGGTTCAAGCATGCAAACAATTGTATGGTTGGCACAGGACCTGGCAGGATTTCCTTCCATTTGTGCCCAGGGTCGCTTAGCCAGAACTGACGAATGACTCTGAACAACAGAAACAAAGTGCTCCCCTCCCACCATACCCCCCATCCCCCACTCCGTACAGGAGATGAGGAAGACACTGAAGGAAATGGCTGGACACTGAACCATGGCTGCCAGTAGGAACAAATGTTTGGAGGGGGCAGGCTGGACAGCATTTCGTCCTGTTCTTCAAAGGGTTGCTAGGACTTAGAATCAACTAGTAAATCCAACCAAGACCTAGGCTTTTGCAGGCGACCATCTTTTTTGAGACAGATCCCTGGGACTTCCTTTATCAGAGTTGCTGTGCAGGCTTACACTGCCTTCACCTGAGCAGACAAGTGTCAACTGCTCCTGCCACCAAGGGACCTTGTCAGATAGAACAGGGCAGATTCGTGAAGAACCTTTCCCCTCGATTTCCTTAAACCAACCTATGAGTTCCTTCTTGATGATCTCTCTTGATGACAAGTAGGAGAAACTGGCCCCTTGAAAGTGGGTCTTTAGGGTTGATGGCTTTCATTCTCAATTTTTGCTGACCTAAGGACCAACAGATATTCAAGTGCTTCGCCTGTCAGGTTGCCTCATGATCTTGGGTCAGCCAGGGGAGTACCAAGGCCATTCCCATTCTGAATGAAGGCAGAACCTTTGCTGCTTTGTGACCATGGGAGGAGGAGGGAACTAGAGTGACTGGGGTTTCATGGCGTAAAGGCAGGGCTCACAGAGGATCAGGTGACCAGTTCAGGACATCCATTGTAGAGCGAAATCATGTTTGCTAAGTCCATCTACCTTGATTTTGCATGCCACAGAGGGAAATTGTAGGCTGACCTTTTGTGATGAAATGCAGGAAGGCAAACATAACTTTGGTTATAAAAATAAAGCTCCTCTTGCTAGGGACAGGGGTTATTTACAAAGTTCTGGGTTTTAAGCAATAAAAGACACAATTCAAACTTTGTTTCTTTCTTTCTTTTTTGGCTAATAGGCCTGGAAAGTTCATAGGTGTGTGGGTTTCAAGGTTAATTAACTGGAAGCCTTGAAGACTCAGCGCATTCTCTCATTTCACTCAGAATAATAAGAGCTTCCTAACGAGGAGCTCTCTGATGCTGGTTCTGTTACTCAAATCCAAGGAAAAAACCTTAGCTGTGCAATGATTGGCTAAGCCCTAAGCCCTGGACCAATCCCTGTGGTTGTAGGAAGGCTATCAACTGATTTTGTTGACTTAGGCCTGAAGGATCTACTTGAGACTGTACCAAAGGGAAGACCAAACCAAAACCCAAACTCCTGCCATGGTGTGGATTGTAACTCAGAGTAAACTGGTTAGTAGTCAAATGCTCACCAGACAGAGCTAGCAGGGCTCCTGCCAAGGGAGGGCATGATCTTAGGCGCCATTCAGTTACTTCTGACTCATAGCGATCTTGTGTACAACAGAAGAATTCAGCCTCTGCACCAGGCTCACATTTATGTTTGAGCCCATTGTTACTGCCGTTGTGTCAGTCCATCTGGTTGAGGATCTCCTTCTTTTTCACCGATCCTCCACTCTATCAGTATGATCAGGGACAAATCTCTCCTGATAACATGTCCCAGGCCCAGGAGACAAAGTCTTGCCATCCTTGTCCCTAAGGAGCATTCTGGTTGCACTTCCTCGAAGGCAAATCTGTTTGTTCGTTTGGTAGTCCATGATCCTTTCAGTATTCGTCAACATCATCATTGAAATACATCATTTTTTCCCTTTGGTCTTCCTTATTCAATGTCCCAAAGGCTTTACTGCATCCCTGTCATTATGGTCAACTCTATTTTGAGAAGGTACCTCTTCCTAGTCCTGTTTCGGGTGCCCTCTGACACGAGAGGCTCATCTTCTGGCACTAACTCTGACAAAGTTGATAAGGTTTTCATTGTCAGTAACTGACAATGTTTCAAAACCACAGGGTTTTCAGTGACCAACTCCTTGGCTGTGGACAGCCCACTCCTTCTTTGTGGTCTATTCTTCGTGTGGGTGACCTGCTGAAACCTGTTCACTTCGGATGCCTGCTGGCCTTTGCAATACCACTGAACGAGCTTTCTGCCTCACACAACACACAGGCCACCACAGCACGATGTATTAGAAGACCAGGGATCGACTCAGGGAGTGGGAGAACCTACATCTCAAACCTATTGCTGTCTGGGTGATTCTGACAAACACCACTCAATAGGATTTCCACTGTGGAGCAAAATCATGTTTGCCACTTCCGTCTACCTTGACTATGCATGTCCCAGCGGGAAACTGTATCATCCCTTGGGATGATATGCAGGAAGGCAAACGTCATTGTGAACATAAAAAAATAGCTCCTCTCACTCTAAACATTTATGGAAGCAATTTACCGCCTCTTTTACCCATAGGGTGGCTGATGGAGCCACACCACTAATCTGTCGGTTGGCAGACCTATGCTGGGCCCACGGTGGCACCAGAGCTCCTGTGAATCACTCAAATGAAACAAGCTCACGGCCACCGCATCAATTCTGGCTCACAGAACTCCTCTAGGACAGGGTAGACCTGCCTGGCACAGTGGCTATGCCTTGGATTACTAACCACATGGTCAACAGTTCACATGTGGGTGATTACCTTATTTCCAATACTCCTTCCAAAACTCACTGCCATCACGTCAATGTCAACTCTGCATGACCCCATGGGAGAGGGTAGAACTGCCCCCATGGGCTTCTGAGATTGAACCTGCGTTGAAAGTCTCTCATTTCTCCCTCTGTGTGAATGGTGGTTTTGAACTACTGAGCCTGCATTGAGCAACCCAACCTCTAAGCACTATGCCATCAGGTGGGGACAATTTTATTTAAAATTCATGTCTGCCACCCACCCCCCATTCACCTAGAAATTTCTTAGGAGGAAGAGTTGGCGATATACTTCCCAAACACCATCCAAATCAAATGCACAGGCATTGAGTCGATTTTGACACATAATGACCCTACATCATGTTTCTGAGGTTGCAAATCTTTTTTTCTTTTTACCCCAAGGCAGGAAGTAGTTTATTCTTCTCGTGAAGATTTTTAATTGTATTCAACAGCTCATGCCTCCTAAAGGGCTTGCCCTGCCTTGCCTTTTGATGTTTCTTCTCCCTCATGTAACTTTTTCTCTAATAGTTTTATTGAGCCATCATGAACATCACATGATTCAATCATCTAATCATATTTAGAAAGGCTCTGCAGTTATCATCACAACCAGCTTTGGAACATTTTCTTCTTTCTTATACCCCTCGGTTTTGACTCCCTATTTCCACCCCCCTCTTCCCATCTGTGTCCCTAGGTAATTATGAATCCAGTTTCTGTATTCATATATCCTACCATCCTGGCAGCCCTAGACAGTAAAAACAGACAAGGTAAAGAAAACAGACAAAAAAAAAAAAAGGATTGAGCATCAGTGACCATAAATATGGGGGGGGGGGGAAACAATCTAAAAGAGAAGTAATATTAAAACATTAGAATACATTCAAAATGGGTCCAAAGGGAACTTTGATGACAAAGTGCTATATTGCACCCTACATGCAGCTGCTAAAACCTCATTTACAATGCTCTTTGTCTGATATTAGGACTATTCAAATTCTTAGACCATGTTCCCTGAGGATTCACTAGGGATTCCAACCACATGAGGATCTACAAATGGATTTCAGGCTTCCACTATCATCCATCGCATTCAGAGTTCAGGTCCTGGTACTATTCTCTTCTCCAGTTTTGGATCTGAATATTCCCAATCCTTGGATCACACAGGCTGATGTTCTTCTTCCAGGTGGACTAATTCCTCACTTGGACAGTGTCTTATTTTGAGACAAGCCTGTTAAAACCCCAGACTCAATTTTCTCTGAGAGCCAGGCATCATCTGACTTCTTCACCATACTTTGCTTTGCACCCATATCTTCCGCGGTCTCCTCATGAGGGTGAGTACTGGGCTGGACCATGTCTCAAGAACTAATTGTCTTGTATTTGGGCTACAATTCAGTGAGAACTCAACACCCATTCCTAAAGCTATTATATCTCTATGTCACTGGTTCCTTTTAGAGGCATCCTTAACATTTTAGGGTACTACATTCTAAAATCATCCCCCTGGGACTTAACCCATTCTATTGTGAGCAACATTATTTTAGTCAATGGCAAAACACTCCTGGGCCAAGGAATTTATACGTGTGTAGGGCATCTTCTTAGACTTCAATAAAGTGAACTGTCAACTTTGTACAACTTCAAAATCTAGGCGATTGTAGCATGCATTGCGAAGCTAAGAAGGGTGAATAGATGAGGATACTTTCAGTAGCACTCATTTTCAAAGGCATAGCACATCTGGTAAATGAGCATGTGTCACTGAAAGGCAGAGACAGTGCAAGAACAGAAAATGTATGCTGTCCATCTTAACACGAGCAGACAGCCTCGTCTGCCTCCCATGGAGGGTGGAGTGGCTGGTGGGTTTGAATCTCTGACTTTGTGGTTAGCAGTCCAGCATTTACCCCAGGGAGGTTCCAAAGTATCATAGCCATTGTAAATCCAGTGGAGCATAGTTCTATTCTGAAACACATGGGGTTTCCGTTGTGTCGAGGTTGACTCAATGGCAGTTGTTTTGGTTTGGGGTCAGTGAGGAAGGGGAAAACCCCTCAATATCTACCACAGGAATACAAGTGCCATGGAAGGGAGGATTTTGTTTCTAAATTAGACACAGAATTATTTCTTGTCAATCAAAGTATAAAGAGGCCACAGGGACTCTACTGGCCACAGAATCATCTACGGTTCTCACCGATTTCACATAACAATGCTGTGGCCTTGAAGGATCCGTGCAGAATCACTGGCTCTCACCTTGTCTGTTGTCTCCTTCAACCCGATATTCAGTCAGAGACAGAAGTCAGAAATGGACTTGCAGCTAGATGCCATGGTAACCAGATACCTGGAGCTGGGCTTGTGGCCAGAGTTTCTGCTGCCAGGCAGGCTGGGACAGACATTAAAGAGGAGGTGCCCTCTCCTCTCTCTGGCATCACATTCTGTTGTTAAGTCAAGGCTGGATAAACAAGCCTCAGTAGCAATGTCTCAAATGGTCAATTTTTAAAAATCACTCACAAAGCAGGCTGCTTTCCAAGGACTGTTCCAAAACATTGATTTGCCTAAGAGACTATAAAATTAGTTATATGGTTAGGTCTCAAATTAATGGGCCAGGGCAGCATTGTGAGTTTATTTCATAAGCTCTACTTAGGCAGAGAGGTTTGAATTGATTCTTGTTGGTTGTAAAGCCAGGATGTTGTGAGGTCTCTTCTATCTAACATCACACCATAATCCTTCCTCTTGGGGATTAAGACAGGCTTTACAAACACTGGAATCCACACCATCCCTTGTGATTGAACATGTCTGTCTGTCTGTCTGGTGTGTGTGTGTGTGTGTGTATGCCACGCGCACTATATGCATTACTTCTGAAAGAGAACTGTCTACTATGTCTGTTACTTTACTGAATTTATTTTATGTAACCAATAGAGTGGCTTTGTGAAGGCTGAGCTCCATTTTACAGATTTTTTAAAAATGAGGCTTAGAGGGGTTAAATGATTTCCTACTAGTCATAGTAAATAGTAAAAACATGATCTGCTTGGCCCCCCCCCCAACTTGTCTGTTGGCTTGTGTGCCACTCTGATGCTAGAAGTTTTATCAGTGCTATTCCAAGTACCAACAGGCCCACCTAAAGTGAACAGGTTTCAGCAGCACTTCGAGATTGAGAACAGACTATGAAGAAGGAAGAGGCTGTCCACTTCAGAGGAAACATATGAATAGTATCGACACATGATCAGATACTGAAGACCTCAGGTACAGAAGCAAAACATTGTCAAAGATAGTGCCAGAAGATGACACTCCTAGGCACTCAAAATAGGACTGAGAAAGAGCTGCCTTCTCAAAATAGCATCAACCATAATGATGCAAAGGGAGTGGAACCCACAGGTGTAAAGCCTCTGAAACCTTCATTTGCTTATATGGTATGTTCGTCTGGGTAGATGAGAGAAACAAATTCATAAGCATGCATATGTGTATACTAGGGAGAGATTTATATACGAGAGGAAATGAATATTGAGAAAATGTCCCAGCCCAGTCCAGTCCAAGGCCATAAGTCCGATAACAATTTATAAAGTCTTCTTCAGATTCACGAGACACATACAATGCTATCAAATGCAGGACAGTCATAGACCAGTGTGTGGAAAGTCTTTCAATGCTGGCAGGGGTCTCTCTGTGGCTTTCCCTGGCTTCAGAGGTCTGGTTCCATCAGGGTAGGTCCATGTGTATTCTTCTTCAGGATGTCTCCCAGGGAATCTGTCTTGTGCCTTATCAGTAAGGCATCTCCAAGGGAGTGAACTGAGAGAGGTGTCTCAAGTCACCAAGGAGGAAGCGCCATAATTTCCCGGAATCCTGAGGAGAAGACCATGTCCACATAGAGACCTCCTTGGCTATCTCCATAGTGACAGGCTAGACTCCACCCCTACACTCTTAATCCAGATTGGATGACTAATATATATGGCAAGACTCAAAATGAGAAGAAACAGTTGCAAACGTCAATGCCTAAGTGTAACGTGGAAGGTATGAAGTATGGAAGGTAAGTTGGAGTCATTACAGATGAAAATGGAATATATAAAGATCGATATTTGAGGTGTTAGTAAACAGTTATGGGCTAGCATTGACCATTTTGAACCAGAAAATCATATGGTTTACCATGTGGTAGTTACACAATTTTGTGTCAACTTGAAAATCTAAAACCGTAGGGGTGGAGTCTAGCCTGTCAATCAGGTGCCTCCTCGTGGATGTGACCTTCTCATAAGAAGGGCCCCACCTCTCTCGGCTTTCACGCTTGCCCAGTGAGTGCAGAGTTATGTGGACCCAACAGCGGTGGACACATCTCCAGGACTCACAAAGGTCTGTGTAGCTGTCAGGAAAGTTTAACTGAAGCATGAGTGCTTCTTGATACAAGACTCTCTCTTACACACATGTGAGCACCACTGGATTTGTTTCTCTAGTAAATCCTGCCTACCGCACTGGGAATGACAGTGCTCAGCATATCTGAAAGAACTCAGGGAAAAAAAAATGTAAGCTCCGAGTTGAAATATTGAAAGATTCCATGGGCAAAATAGTGAATGATGCAGGAAGCATCAAGAGAAGATGAGAGAATACAGAGTGACTGCACCAAGAAAAACTTGTTGAAATGTAACTATTTCAAGAGGGAGCAGATGAACATGTACCAGTGACACTGAAGGAAGAAGTTCAAGCTGCACTGAAAGCATTAGCCAAAATTAAGCGTCCAAGAACTGACAGAATGCCAACAGGACTGTTTCAACCAGCTGATGAAGTACTAGAAGCACTCACTTCTATGCCAAGAAATTTGGAAGCCAGTTACTTGGACAACTGACTTGAAAAGATCCATATTTAGTTCTTTGGTTGTGTCAAAGGTGACACGACAATGCTCAAATTATAGTTGCATGGATGTCACACGCAAAAAAAAATTTTGCTGAAGATCATCCAATAATGCTTGTAATAAGTACATTTACAAGGAGTTGCCAGAAGTTAAGACTAGATTCTGAAGAGGATATGGAACAAGGGATATCATTGGTCATGTCAGATGGATCTTGACTGAAAGCAGAAAATACCCAAAAGATGCTTACCTGTGCTTTATTGACTATGCAAAGGCATTCAACTGTGTGGATCACAACAAACTACGGGTATCCTTGAAGAGAATAAGAATTTCAGGACACTTCGTTGTGTTCATGTGGAGCTTGTACATGGATCAAGCGGCAGTTGTTTGAACAGAACAAGTGATTACTGCGTGGTCTAAAATCAGGCAAGGTGTGCATCAGGGTTACACCCTCCTACCATACTTGTTCAATCTACATGCTGAGCAAATAATCACAAAAACTAGGCTAGATGAAGAAGAATTGAGTATCACCATTGGATGAAGGATTATTAATAACCTGTGATAGGCAGATAGCACAACTTTGTTTGCTGAAAATGAGGACTTGCACTTGCTGATGGAGATCAAGGATTGGAGTGTTCACTATAGGTTACAATTCAATGGAAAGAAGATCAAATGCCTCACAACTGGAGCGAAAGGTAACATCATGATAAATGGAAGGACGTTTGAAGTTGTCAAGGATTTTGTCTTGCTCGGATCCACAATCAGTGCTCATGAAAGTAGCAGTCAAAAGATCAAGATGGGGTAAATCTGCCGCACAAGACTTCTTGAAGGTGTGGAAAAGCAAGGTAATCACTTTGAGGACTAAGGTACACCTAACCCAAGACATGATATTTTCAATTGCCCCATATGCATGTGAAAGTAGGACATTGAATAAGGAAGACCGAGAAAAAAATGGACACACTTGAATGATGGTGCTGATGAAGAATCTAGAAGATACCATGGACTACTAAAAGAGCAAACAAATCTGTCTTGAAAGAAGTACAGCTGGAATACAGCTTGGAGGCAAGGATGGGGACCATCTTGTGCACTTCTCCAAGTTATCAGGAGACACCAGTTCCTGGAGAAAGACATCATGCTTACTGAACTCAAGGGGCAGTAAAAAAGAAGGACTATCTGGACAAAACAGATGGGCACAGGGGCTGCCACAATGGGTTCAAACAAAAGAACAGTTGTGAGGATGGGGCAAGAACAGGTGTGTTTCCTTTTTTTTTTTTTTTTTTTGTACACAGGGCTACTGTCTGTTGAAACCAACTCATTGGCATGTAACCATGACAACAGCCTGGGGAGCCTCGGTGGTGCAGTGGTTGTGTGCTGGCCTGCTAACCACAAGGTCGGTCGTTTAACAGCACCCTCATCTCCAAGGGAGAAAGACAGGTTTTGCTACTCCTGTAAAGACTTCCTCTGAGAAACTTACAGGGACAGCTGTACCCTGTCCCAAAGAGTCATATAAGTTGGCATCGGCTTGATGGTAATGGGCTGGTTTAGTTTGGTTTTATGGCCTTTCTTACCCACTTCTTTCCTGCCAAATTCTATGTTTATTCACTTGATAAGTATTTCTAGGATGCCTCCTGTATGCCAAGCACCAAGCACAGGAGATATAACAACTAATAAATATAGATTTTCTTAAAGGATCACACAGAAATGGTAAAGTGCCTATCTTGTGGAACTTATATTTTGGTGAGAAATATATCGATGCCTTGATCTGCCAGACTTTTGCCTTAAGTATCCTTTTTCTTTCCACTCACTCTCACTAACCTCAAAGTCACTTCTCTGATTGTTGATGTCTCTGGCTGTTGGGGTGGTCACCAACTCATGACAATTTTATCTACACTGGGGTTGAGTTGCTTAATCTATAGAGCCTTCATTGGCCCATTTCTTACCTTCCTAGTGTGCCTTAGTCCAGAGGCTGGTGAACCATCACAGCAACAGGAGAGGTTCCCCTGACAGACAGATGGTGGCTACACAGGAGGTGTCCAGGCTGAGAGTCAAACGTGGGCCTCTGCATGGACAGTGCAAATTCTACCACTCAACCACGAAGTACTACCCTCACCCCCAAGATGTTACCTGCCAAAGCATATAGCTCAAAAAACCCCATCCATGTGGTTATTGGCAATTTGCCTTTATTCTTATGATCTGATCACTCTGCACCCCACATATATGGCTTCTGGGAAGGCAGCAGGACCCTACAGGAGTGATCAATGGGTCATGAGATGGTTGTTTGAATTTGAATGATGTCACAGGTCCAGCTTCCAGGGAAGCAGGTTGAACCAGAGGTTTATGGCCAGGATGTTTGTGAAGCAGTGCTCAGAGGTACATATTGTGAGAATTGTTAAACTGCACTGGGGACTCAAGAGAGAATAATCCTTCAGGGAATCTGATGATGGTTTTCTTCAGTCTTCCTTTTGACAATGTAGGAACCAAGGCTTTGTACCCCCTACCACCTCCAATACCAGATGGTCGTTGGATGCTCCTCCTGAGATAGAAGTGGGACACGGGGCTAGGCAGCTCTCCAGCCATGACAATTCCCAGAAGAGGCCTTGGCTGAGTGTCAGCCTCCCACACAACTAGAAATTGGGGCACGAGTGCTTCAGCCCACCAACACGACAGGGGTCCACTCCTGAAGAGACTGGCCGAAGGAGTTCCGGTGGTGGAGTAGTTAAGAGCTTCGTCACTAACCACGAAAGGGTTCCAATCCCTAGCTGTTCCATGTGAGAAAGATTTGACACTCTGCTTCCATAAAGATGACCATCTTGTAAAGCCCAGGAGGTCATTCCACTCTGTCATTATAGGAGGACTCTGGGTTAACATCAACTCAACAAACTCCTCCTGCCTCCTCCACTGGAACATCTTGTATGGATGTCTCAACTTCAGGTATTTACATTTACAGATTTAGGGCAGGGGTTGTCCCACCCAGAAATGGAAAAGACTCTAAAACATAAAATGCCAGCCTTGGTACTCATCCAATAGTGGATAAACCAGGACAGCTTATGTGTGATCAGGTAAGCATCCTGAGGGTGGACGTGACCTCGCAAGAATGAATCTACCATCCCTCCCAGACTGAATATGGCCAAGTGAACGAGCCAACACTAACTGCCAAATTGGGCTCATCAGTCCTGTTTTCATCAACAACTTCCTCCAGCAAGGCTTCTGCATTCCAAGCAGTGCCAGGTTCTGAGTAAGATCAGGTCTCTAAGTTAAATATACAGTTACATCAGAACAGGTGAACTCAGCCAGAAGCCTTTCCCATGATTTAAAGGCACTACAGGCAGCCAAGTGAAGGTGTCATGATGGAGAATGTGTTACAGGTAGGGTGTGGTTCCAGGAATCACCCAGTGGCACCTTGGTGAAAGTCCTTTGCTAAAAAGCTGTCGGCTTGAACTCACCAACCCCTCTGCGGGAGAAAGCCCAGGGCAGCCTGCTTCTGTAAAGATGTCTTATCTTGACAATCCTACAGGATTGCCGTGCATGGGAATCCACTCCACAGTCATGGGTTTGGACAGCTCGATAGGGATTGGTTCCCAGTTGATGTAGCATTGGAGAGTCAGGACCAGTTATCATTGGTTGGATGTTCCCAGTCCAGGAGTTGGCTGTCCTGCGATCTGCACTTTGATGACAGGCCTTCTGTGCTAGGTTGTTAGCTTGTGTGGGGAAAGATAAGCCGTGATTCAGGGCCCACAGTGCAGAGGTAGACAGGATTTGAGAGGCCCTCCTCAGCTCATCTACGCTGGCAACTCGACCGCCCTAGCCATGTGCCCCGGCTTGCAGCCCTCCATCTCCAACACACCTCCTCTGCACAGCCTTGACTCCCAGGGAGGTGCCCAGTTGGGGCACTTGTGGTCTTCTCAGCTCCTTGTCTACACCTGCTTCTACAGCTTCTCTACGGTACGATCTGGGATCCAGCAGCCCATGCTAGTTCACTAGTTGGACATAAACAAGAAGAAACACATATGATGCCTCACACACATTCCTCATTGCACAAAGAAATCAGTCGCATGGGTACCGGAGTCCCAGGAGTCTACTCAGAGGAGAGGGAGAATGGGCAAGGAAGAACTGCCGAGGACCAGCAAGCACTTCCCTCCATCTTTCTCTTCAAATTAAACCTCAGTGACCTTTATCTGCTTTTAGGTAATGACTCAGAAACTTTGCAAAGAGGTTAATAATAGCTCTCAATGATTCATATGAATATTTTACTCTGCAGAGAGTTGCCTTTGTGGATGTTGGTGTGCAACTTCTGCTCCAGGGAGGTGTGGGTAAAGGTCTGAGTACTTCTTGCCTTGTGAAGAGGCTATGAGAAGAGTAATTAATAACTGTTTTTCTCGGTGCTCTGCCAAAGCAGGTGTGCGGGTGCAGAAACACTTTTGAACACAGCCCTCGGCAGATGAAGTAGCTAAAGACTTTAATTAAGCCGCTTAACAGAAAGAACCATTGCATTTCTTTCCCTTAATGTCAGTGTCTATAGACTTTAAACAATAGTGTTTAAGGTACTTGCTTGGATAGACACAAAGGATTGTCATTTCAGGTATATGTATATATACACACATTATTATCTTTCAGATATATACGTATATTATACTTTGGATAACTAGATGGTATAGATATAAATATGGATGTGGATATGGATATAACTGTAGATGGAGGTATAGGTATGTATATAGATATTGATATAGGTATAGGTATATGTATGTGTGTGTATATATATATAGAGAGAGAGACAGAGAGAGGGATCCAGTCCTTTAAAATGATTATTTATCTGGGATTAAGTTGGCAGCAGCTTCAAAGGTTAGATGAGAAGGGTTGTGAGCAGTGGGCTTATCTTAATGGTGGAATAATCTGGAAAAGATAGTGAGAATGTTTGCATAATCTGAAGACCATAATCAGTGTCACTGAATTTGACATGGAGAAGCTGTTGAATCGTGTATGTTTTGCTGTGTATGTTTTCTTCAAAATAAAGGCACTGATTAAATTTTAAAAAGAGAAATGTCTTAAGTTTCCAAGATTCTGAAATGCTTCTGTCTGAGACCAAAGCCTCTTGTTAAGTGATGGAATTCAGAGGGTTCCCACAAGGTGGCCATGTGGCATGGGCACATCTTTAAAGTTCCCTGGGCTTTGCTCCTCTCAAACTGTTAATGAAGCCATTGAAATCACTCTCTTAGTCCCTAGTCCCCAAGAGCTGCCTGCTCTGGATAGAGTGAATATTGTATGAATAGCCTACATTAAAATCACTCTATTGTCATATCATAATGTTTTCCCTAACATCTTATAATAACATTTTCACACCTGGGTAAAAAAAAAAAAAAACAGCCAACAAAATTGTGCACGAGCAGGTGCATACTCATGAATTTGAGTTTATCATTAAACATCTTGCTCGATTCTCGCTGTCCCATGTCCCATCCATCTGTCCATTCTGCTGGAGCTCTGGTGGCAGAGTTTTTAAAGTGCCTGGTGACAGGTCGGAGGATTGAGTCCAATAGCTGGTCCCAGGGGGAAAGATGTGGCCGTCTTTTACTGTAAGGATTTACAAACGTAAAAGTCCAAAGGGGCAGTTTCACACTGTCCTGCAGCTTCCGTCATGCGACAGGATCAACGGCATGGCCTTGTTTGGATCCTTCCCTTTACCCATCAGATTCGGAGGCATTTCCAATTCGTAGATAACAGTATGCTCAGCAGTCACATCGCTAATTAGAGGTTAAGTGGCAAGTTCAGCTACTTGTACAGCTCCCTTCCTCATCAGGATAAAACACAATCCCCACTCTTACGATCGCAGTTCGTTTTGGTTCATCACATAAGGAATAACTCCAAACTCACTGCCACCAGGTCAATGTCAAAGCAGAGTGACTCTAGAGGACAGGAGAACTGCACCAGTGGGGATCTTTGAAATCTCCTGTAAAGGCATATCTTTCAGTGGAGTGGCTGGTGGTTTTGAACTGCTGGCCTTATGGTGAGCAGCCTAGTTGGCAACCACGACACCGACGCTACTGGGATTACTCTGGGGCAAGGGATAGAGAACACAAACATTCTGCTCTCAGAGGTGCCAGCGCCCCTTGGGGCCAGGGAAGTTCTGTGTTAAAGAACACTCAGCCCACAACCCTTGTGCTATGAGAAAGCACCAGTCCAAGAGATAAGAGATTGGACAAGACTGGAAGCAGTACCAGATCAGACCCTGGACCTGGTCGAAGGCAAAGATGGGAGACACTGAGGCAGAAGCTGAGAGAAAGAAGAAGCTAGCGTC
>PVJH01041977.1:0-14621 GCA_004026705.1 Nesogale talazaci | reverse complement strand
TTCCTTCCTTCCTTTCTTTCTTGTTTTCCGCTGTCATTCAGTGAGCCCATTCTTGAAATCCCTAACTTATTATGTCCTCATGCATAACGGTAGGAAATGCTAACCTGTGTGAGCCACTGGGTTTTCAGTAGCCGGTTTTTCAGAGTGAATCACCAGGTGTTTCTTTCTATTTGGTCGTCATATAAATCTTTGCATCAGTTCCTATCTCTATGCCTGTACCCCTTCTTTGCTTTGCAAACTGGCAAACCCAACAGAAACAATAAAAAATAGAAAGAAGTAAAAATGCTCATAGTAGATAAGGAAGAAAAGACCACCATGAATAGGTTAGTTTAGGGAAGAAATTTTTGTCATGAAACACTAATACCTAACATAATTTCTGGTGGGGTCAAGAAGGAGGTCAACCGACCAACTATCAAGTTAGATCCAATTAGATCCAGTATAACCAAGAGTACACTGATCTCTACCTGATAGTAAAGCTGTGTGAGACCCTCGCCTGTGGCTTCATCAGGCTAGAGACTCCTACTGTCCACCTCCACCAGGCTTCTGCAAATTGGGTGTTCTAAATTTAAGCTTTGATGCTTTTCCCTGTGTCATATTTGAATTTTGTTATTGATGTCTTTGGATCACACAAGCTGGCGTACTTCGTCCATGTGGGCTTAGTTGACTCCTCATTTCGAAGGATGTCTGTTTGAATACAAGCCTTTAAGTTACCCCAGACACGATTCTGATTGATAGCCAGACACCATCTGCTTTCCTCACCACATTGTGCTGCACTGCCCTTATTTTCAGTGGTCATTTCATGAAGGTGAGCATCGAGCAGGGCCATGTTATCGGAACTAACTGTTTTTGGATTGGGGTCCACCTCTCCTTGATGTTGAAGAGGTATGTATGAGAAACGGATCCAGCTAGCTTCCACACCCTTCAGCAAACATTCCTTGTATTTATCGGGTGAAAAACCAGGCATATTTCCCAGAAGACGCAAATTGAAACCATGCTATATGAATAACAAAGAAATTAAGGGAGAGGACATTGGGAAGTGACAACTAGCTGGGTCAGGACGGACCTTGCTTTATATGTTGGGGGGTGGAATGTCATTTTCCCAGTAATGGTGAACTCTTAGAAGGATTTAGGGATATGGCTATCTTTGTATTTTAGAAAGGCCAGTCTACTGGAAACTGAAGGATGGAGAGACTGAGGGAAAAACAGAAGAGAGTGCCACTAATTAAAACCACCACCAGTGGTTCGGGAAAGGTGGGAAGGACCTGAACTAGGAAAGTGGAGCATGTTACTGTTAGATCCTGTTGAGTCAGGTCTGACCCGTAGTGACCCTGTGTCTCATAGAGTGAAACATAGTCAGGGAATGGAAAATGGAAGTGGACTGATTTGATACAGTCAAGGATTTGCTGGCTCATTGGCAGAGGATTGAGAAGAGTCTAGAATGACTCACTGAATGGAGTGGATCACCCGGTCATGACAGCAGGCATCCATGATTTTGATAACTCAATACCATTCCTGTTTTTCTTTTTCCTTAAAAGACAAACAAAATGGGGCTGAGCCCCGGTGGCGTAGTGGTTGTGCACGGGACTGCAGCCCACTGGGTTGGAGGTTGGATTCCAGCTCCCAGGAGCAAAGGCTGGGCCTCCTACTCCCACCACCTGAGGGCAGTGATGCCTTAAAAAATAAAAAAAAAGACAAACAAAATGTACACCTTTTCTCCTGAAAGTGGCTTCACAACTTACTTCACGGAAATTGTCATTGGTTTCATCATAACTCTGCCCTCATGATCCCAACTGATTGGTTGGGGGAAGGGATGTTACCTGTGGCGATCAGAGAACCCCACCCACAGGCCGGGGACAGAGGCTGAGCAAGGCAGCAGATGCTAACCACGTCTATTGAAGTCCTTCTCCAGAATAGTGAACGTGAAACTAAAATGAGTTTCAGGCAGCCCCTTTTTAGAGATATAAGTTGGAAGAAATAAAATAATGCAGATTTTGTTTTCCATCACCTCGAAGGAGTCACTCTGAAGCAATGAAGACAACAGATGAGGAAACAGAGAGGAGAACCTACATAATGTTTGAGGTTCTATATTTAGTTCCTACTGGGCCTATTTTCAGCCTTGATCCTCTAGCAATTTGAGTCTTTCCTTGGATTACAAGAGAGAGCTTGATCCTTTTGTTACCCAAATTCAGGGGTCCTCAAACTATGGCCCACAGGCCACATTCGGCCCACCAAGGACATTTATCCAACCTGGTGGGTGTTTATGCTGCTGCTGCTGTCCTGGTTAGCAGCTAACTCCTCTCAAGTCCGCATTTTCGTAGTTTTTTTTTTTTAACTGTAGTCTGGCACTCCAATGGTCTGAAGGACAGTGAACTAGACTCAGTTTAAACAGTTTTTAAACTGTTTAAAAAGTTTGAGGACTCCTGCCTAAAGTAGTTCAAGTCAGGTGTAGGCACTGAAAGCTAAGAGTCTTGACTGATAATGCAGGCCATTAATTGAGTTGGGAAGAAACAGAGCTCGACAAGTGTGAGAGACAAGTTGATAGGCTAAGTCTTCAACCTGTTGAATAGAACTGCATTTGCGTACACACATGAAAATTTCCAACAAATATTTTCTTTTGAATTTGAACCTCGGAAAATAGATCGTGTTATGCTCCAAATCAGCAAGAATATATTGAAAAAGATAAATCTAGGATAACACTTTAGAGTACACCACTAGAAACCCTTAAGTAAGTTTTGATGCTTTGGGACGATAGTGGATTGAATAGTTATTGCATCATTCAGTTGAACTACAATTCAACTTACCACTTTCAAACTGATTCATAGTGATATTATGAAGTGATTTTTCTAGACCCTTGATGAAATAACAGTGGATTGTGTGTTTCTTTTGTCCTATATTTTAATAGGATAGCCAATGTAAGGTGAAAACCAAGTCAGTCTAACAAGATTTGTTGGTGTACATGACTCCTCGTCCTGCTCCCATGGCTGTTTACAATTTTCTAAATAGCTCACAAATTAATTATCACTAATGTATTCTTGTAGCTAAATCATATTTCCTTCTCTAAGTCTAAATTTCCTTATCTAGGAAGTAAATGTGTTAAAGATTGACAAATTTTTTTCTTTTACCTTTGTCAGACCTATACATGGTCCTTTTTCACTTCCCATCATCCTGTGAACTTAATAATGCCTTTGACTTCTCTTTGTTGTTCACTTTAGCATGAGAGGCTGTTGCTGCTCCAGAAAAACCTGGATGAGCTTCCATGAGAAAAAGATCTTTTGTTTGTATGCCACTCCAGAGACAATTGTCTTTTGCAGGCAGAGGAACCTGGGATGCAAATATTGGCTCTAGTAAACATAACTGTGGTTTGAGGAGGGTCACCTAACCAAGATGCACCAACATTTCCCTCCTCTGTAAAATGGTAACAAAGGGCTGAGCCCTGGTGGCGTAGTGGTTGTGCGCGGGACTGCGGCCCACTGGGACGGAGGTTCAGTTCCAGCAGTGAGGCTGGGCCTCCTACTCCCACCACCGGAGAGCAGGGATGCCCAAAAAAACAAAAAATTGGTAACAAAGATGTATTCTATAGTACATCATTGCAGGGATTAAGTGAGACAACATATGTATGCCATAAATCATGTGTGATATAGACTCAGCTTTCATTGGGGGTAACTTTGCTGTGTTTGTTAGCTGTAGTTGATGACCTCGGTTCTTTCCCTTTCCTACTGGCTCATCTTTATCAATGGTCTTGACTCTTTTGCATATCCTGGCCTTTTCTCTCAGAATTATTTCTGTCATCATAGCATTGCTTCTGATAGGTAGGAAGATTAGGGATAGAGGGGATGTCTCCACCAAATGCCTATGCCAACCTTTCTATTACTGCTGTCCTTTCATACATTTTCTCATGTTGTGGTGACCCCACCCCCCCACCCATAAAATTATTTTCATTGTTACTCCATATCTGTAATGTTGCTATTTTTATGAATCAGGCAACCCCAGTGAAAAGGTCATTTAACCCCCAAAGGGGTCAAGGCCCCTAGGTTGGGAACTACTGATTTATGCTAAACAGAAGTGAGCTGGCCATGGGACAATAAAGGTTTGAAAGAAATCAGACGCACATTAGACACCTATGGGTGCAGTCCAAAGCTGGACATTAGAGGACCAAGTTTATCTAGGCATGCTGATGAAGGTCAACCTGGATGTGCCCATTAGAAACCAGCAACATAGATGTGTCTCAACTCTGCCACAAAGAACAGCCAATACTCTCAACCATGCATGCCCCCCTCCCTCCACACACACACACAGGGATGTAAGCCAATAAAAAGCAGGAACTGAGAGCAGGTACTTTCGTTCAGTTAGAAGGACTGGATCTCTCCCATGTTCATGGCGCTCAAGAGTGTGCCCTCTCCCTCGTTCTAGAGCTCACTCTCTTTTGGCTGGAACTCTTTTCTCATTGTGGGTCCAGGACTCTTCTTTCCGGCCCTTTTGCGTGTGATTTGTCATGCTCCCCTGAAGTGGCCATTATCAGTCTCAGACTCTTGCTGCCCCCACCACCACCACTCCCACCCCAGTGGCCTTGTATGCATTCCAGAGACAGTGTGTGTCATCTGAGACTATTACCCCAAATATCCCTTTCCAACATAAAAGTTACTTGGGCTACAAATGTGCTTCTGCTATGTGAATTCTTTCAGTGTCAAGAAACAAGAATGGAGAAAATCATCAGAAACCTAACACTTGGTCCTCATAAAAAAGAGTGATAGTTGTCTGCATGGATGGGTCATTTGTAAAATTGATGAACTGCTTAGGCAGTGTGTTAGTCTGGGTGGACTGGAGAAATTAATCCATAGAAACTCTTATGTATATAAGAGTTTTATATAAAGGGTAAATTGTACATTAAGAACACATCCCAAGGGGGACAGCCCCAGTGCCGTAAGTGGTTGAATGGGGACTGTGGCCCATGGGCTTGGTGGTTCAAATCCAAGCAGCTGCTCTCCAGGAGCAAAGCTAGGTAGCTCCCATGACCACCGGAGGGCAGTGATGCCCCCCCTATAAAAAAGAACACATCCCAACCCAGTCCTGTTCAAGTCCATGGGTCTGAAATCAATCTATTTAAGTCCTCTTCAGACACACAAAACACATGCAATGACACTGAATACAGGATGATCACAGGCCAATGGGTAGAAAGTCATTGGATCCAGTAGTGTTGTAAGCATCTCAGCACTGGCAGAGGTCTCCACTTGACTTATCCAGTTCCTAGGGCACAGGGTCTATCAGCACAGTGCCATGTGTCTTGTCGATCGAGAGTTGCCAAGGGAAGGAGCCATGAGAAAGAGTCCCTCCTGCCACCAAGTAGGAAATCCTGGAGTTCCCAGAATTCTCAGGAGAAGGTCATGCCCACACAAAGGCCTCATTGGTTATATCTTGATTGACAGACCAGACTCCACCCCTTCACTCCTAATCCTCTCAAATTGACACCAGATTATGTTTTGTTTTATTTTGTTTTGTTTTGTTTTGGGTATCACTGCCCTCTGGTGGTGGGAGTAGGAGGCCCAGCCTTTGCTCCTGTGGAGCCACTGCTGGAATTGAACCTCCATCCCAGTGGGTTGCAGTCCCGCGCACAACCACTACGCCACCAGGCTCAGCCCGACACCAGATTATCTAACTACCACAGATAGCCAGTCAAGCAAGGCTCATGGTCATTTCTATCCTTATCTCTGACAAAGTGTCCATTTCAAAGTAAGTTCTCCAGCAACTCTAGGACAACCAAATTAGCACTATAGGTAAAGTAACTACCCTTAACAAATATGTGAATACAAGTTTTAATATGCATCTGGTTTGTTAGATATCCACATATTTCTAGTGTTTTAGGGTGTAAAAAAAGATCCCAATCTCAAATATAATTTAAGGAAAACATTGTTTTAAAAGACAAAGAAAGATACAAACATCATCTGAATGAGGGAGACCATTAATTAAGAGGTCAAAATGCTATCCACTATGTGAGGTATGGAACAAAGGAAACTGTTAAAAATTGATGATTGGTGGCAGATCAATATATCATAATTACATGTGGGGTTACAGAAACAAGAACATAACCATGACTGGGGCATGGACATTATGTTATATAGAAGGGCTTACAAAATTGGACCAGGGAAGTCAGGGTGAACCTGATAGAGCATGATTCATGACTTTGTGGCACCACCACCACCCCTCCTATATAGTCCTGAGAGAGAGATGGATACCCCCCACCTCCATCCCCACCCCCCCACCAAGGTTGGCTCCAGAGAGCCAGTGGAGGTAATCTATATTCCAGGACATTCTTCCTGAAGGCAAGATTATCTACATCTTTGGTTAAGGATCAAAGAAATTCAGGGGGGAGGGTGACATAATAAAAGGATTTTGGATTGTCATTGCTATCCATAACCTTCTACAAACCAGGGTGCTCAGAACTTTTCTAATACACTTGTACAAGTAGCTTGACAGCAATGGTTAAAGCAAAAGTTCCCTGCAAAGCATCAGCAGTCAGGCCTCTTTATGTGACTCTTGGTATCGGAGGAAAGGCAGAGAAGGGAATCAAAGATTCTGCACACATCTAAGGAACTGGAACTTTTAGAAAGAGTTCCTGAATAATTTTTTTCTGTTACCCACTTTCCTATCTACAGGCCTTTATACACTCCCAAGGCCACCATCACACCACCTTTACTTCTGATCTGCCCCCTCCTGTACTGCTCAAATGAGCTTTCTAATTGTCATTCAGTGCCATGAAGTTGGTTTCAACTCACAGAGCTCTTATACACAACAGAATGAAACACTGCCTGGTCCTGGTCCTTCCTCACAATTCTCCCTATGCTTCCACCCATCATTGTAGCCACTGTGTCAGTGTATCTCCTTGAGAACGTGCCTCATTTTGGCTGCCCCTCATTTTACCAAACATGTCGTCTATCCTAATGTGTAAATACCAGTTTATCACTGTATTAAGTGGACCATTCAATATGACTTCAAGAGGTTCCCCTTGGTTGACTCAGTACACATCCCTTTCGTTATGTCCCTTGTGGCTTCAGAAATCTTTTGGTTCACCCATACAAAATGTAGGTATATCTAGTCTCTGAAGTGCTTTAGGATTTCCCCCGTGTCCCTATCTTTTTTACTGTGGGAAGGACTCTGCCTGGGACATCCTACACTTTCTCACCCTCTCTGCCCTTAGGCTAATCTAGATCAAACTTCCCCCTGGAAAGCTTTGATTGATGCTAGGCTGGGTAAATTTGCCTCTCTAATGTACAGTTGTGAATCATGATTGCTAAGTAAAAAGTGACTGGCTTTGTACTTGTCTAGATCAGTCTACTCAGCTGTGGGGACATGACTGTCTTACTCATCCGTTGAACGGTCAGTGTGACGAATAATAGTTTGCGTAGAATAAAAGCTTCAACAAATCCATGTTGAATCGATCCTGGATGGTACAAATCAAGATCCTTGATTTTGAATCAATACGTTGAGAGTTTGAGTCCTCCCGAGACACAGCTCAGAAGAAAGGCCTAGCAATCTACTTTAAAAAAAATTAACGCAGTGCTGTTGAGCTCAACTCACAGTGACCCAATAGGACAGAGTCTGGCTGTCCCACGGAGTGTCTGTGGCTATAATTTGAGACGGACACATCATCCTCCTGCAGAACGGCTGGAAAATTGAACTGCTGATCTTTTGGCCCATAGCTGAGCCCTTTGACCAGAGTTCCTTCTAAAAAGGTAGTCAGCGAAAACCCTGTGGGACACATTTAGGCACTGACCTGATGGCAGCTGGCTCTTTTGTTTGTTTTAACACACATAAATATATATTTCATTATTTATTTTACAGTTTTATTGGCATGTCATTCACAAACTATACAATTCAATTAAGAGGGATTGTGCAATCACCATCACTATCCATTTTAGAACACTTTCCTTGTTCCTATACTCATGGTTACTAGCTCTCCGCTTCCTCCCAATCTCTCATGCCGTAACCCCAAGGAACCATTAATCCAACTTCTGTCTCTATAGATTTAGCTATTCTGCATTTCACATCCAGAGAAACATTTTTAAAGAGAAAACAAGCAAACAACTGACAATAATAACAAAGGAAAAGAGAGGAAAATCTTCCATCGAAAAGAAACCAGAAAATATTAAAAACCAGAATAAATTTATATGGGTCAAAAGGGAGATCAAATGATGAGGGGTTAAATTTTAACATAATAGCACCTGCAATGACCCACTGTCCAATGCATTCTGTATGATAGAAGGCTACTCACATCTCTGATCTAAGGGATTCATCAAAGGTTTGATATATGAATATTAACAGTTTTCTTGACCTATAGCTCACATATCACACAACTCAATGGTTCATCTATATTAAAATGAGTTTTGCAATCATTGCCACTACCAGCTTGAGAATATTTTCTTTTTTCATGCACTCATTCATCACTCCCTAGTTCCCCCCAACCTCCCCTGGCCCAATCCTAAGAAACTGATAATATAGTCACTGCCTCTATCGATTTGGGCTGTTTGCTAACTTAGTACCTTTTTCTGTGCTTCAGAGGAGCCCAGGTATCGGAGCAGATTATCCCATCGAACTGACCACCAGTAAATCTCCCAGTGTAGATGCCCCAGTGGTTCTCTGGTGGGTCTGTGGGAGAGCAAGGAGACTGTCTACCTCTGTACAAATGTCCAGCCTTGGAAACTATAGATTCCACTTTCCCCTGTCTTGGAATCAACTGGATGGCAGTAAGGTTTTCATTCTTTCTGACACCTCTCTGAAAATTGAATGTGTTACTCTCACCACAACCCATGTCTTGGAGTTAGCTTTTCCTGAGAGTGAATGATCATGTTACTGGTAAAGAATACCTCATTTCTCTTTTTCTGAACAAAAGTGATTGTGTGGGTTACTTACTGGATTATCAGTGTCCCCGTGCTTCCCTTACTGTGATCTAAACTAACACACATTCTTGTGCCTACTCTCTTGTCCTGAACACTGGGACAGCTGTGACCCTTAAGATCGCTAAGTCCTAATTCTTTTATACATTCCATTCATAGTCTAATTTGTTGACTCCTCTTGGCATCCAATGCTTTCGAATTTTACTTTCCTCATTGCACAATCTGTGGTGACAGATGCTGACTAATTTATGAGTAATCGGAATCCTTTTCTTCCAAACACCATATAGCTCTCTAATTTAGTTTCACCAACAATTTATCAGAGATCCTTTTAAAGGTCAAGTTCATTTTCTCAGAGGGAACTAATAAGAAAACAGATTCTGCAGAAGTGAAGCGCACAAATTATACTGTGATATTGGAGGGGTGCATGTGTTTTTATTGCACAGTTGACTACACAGATTAATACATGCGTGTTATATTACTATGGGAAATACAAAACTCAAGAGGTCACTGAGATATATATATATATATATATATATATATATATATATATCCACAAAAGGAGCACTGCTGACATAGTAGGTTATATGTTGTGCTTCTGATAGAAAAATCAACCACTTGAAACCACTCCAGGAAAGAAAGACTTTCCACTTTCATAAAGATTTATAGCCTTAGAGACGCACAAGTGATGTTCTATCCTGTCATTGAAGATTGCTGGGAGTTGGAATCAACTGGTTGGCAGTATGTTTTTCTTCTTCCTTAGTGCCTCAAAGCAAATAAACTTAAATACAAAATGGTTTGTTCATTAAATAGTCCCTGAGTGACATGAATGGTTAAGCACTCAAATTCTAGCCTGAAGGCTGCAGGCTCAACCCCACCCCAAGGCACCTTGGAAGACAAACTTGCTGATCTGCTCCCCAAAGGTCACAGACTTCACAAGGGGTCACCACGAGTTGTACAAATGCCACAGCAACGACCGGCAATCGTTGTTTAAGGCTTCAGCCTGGGAGCAGGTGCAGATGTGAAAATGAGGCCTTTCCACAAAGAACCATCTTATTTAAGGACATGACATAATTTGGTGTGCTAAACAGTAATGGTGCTACCCAGAAGGTACAGAAACCATCCGGTGAGCGTTCAAATGGATGAGCTTCTTTCCAGATTGGGAAGCCGTTTTGACTGGGAGTGGGAGTGGGGATAGCGGGGAGGAGGTACTGGTATCATACCTATGAGACTAGGCACAATTTCAAGCTGCATAAGAATGCCCTGCTAGGAAGAAAGATCCTTGTGTGCAATTCAAACCCAACCTCCATGCCATTAAATTGATGACTGCTCACAGCCATACTTCAGGAGGGAATTGAACTGCCCCTAGGGTTTCCAGAACTATATATCTCTTTATCGGAGTAGAGGGCAGCTGGTGGTTTTGAACCAAGATTAGCAGTACAATGTGTAAATCACTATGCCTCCAGGACTCCTCCCAGTGATCAAACTCTCATTTACCTTTTATAGAAGCAACATTCACTTGCTTAAACACACACACACACACACACACACACACACACACACACACATCCTCTAAAGGTTCTCAACCTTTCTAATGTCACAATTCTTTAATACAGTTCATGTTGTGGTGACTCCTCAACCATAAATTTATTTTTGTTGCTACTTCAGAACTATCATTTTGCAACTGTGATGAATCAGGCGACCCTGGTGAAAGGGTCGTTCGACCCCCAAAGGGGTCGCAACCCCCAGGTTGAGAACCACTCCTCTAAAGAGTACTTTGAACAGTGCTTACTCAATGGCCACACACCTGAACATTTTCAAGGCAGTTGCCCAAAATGTTAGTAAATGTTGTAGTACAAACAATTCACATGGGAACTGAAAGTTTACAGGTTCAAGTTCCCTTAGAGGCACCTCAAGGGAGGGCAGATAGGGACAAATTCTGCTGATCTACTTCTGAAGAATCCATTGAGTGCCAGGGGTGCCCAGTTCTCCTTCATCACATAGAACATTGACTCAACACAAGTGGTCTTAGATGCATTTGAAGACACCAGTGAATTGACACTATGTCAACAGAAACACACAAGAGGATGGGATGACCTGTGTCAGAGCCAGAGATAGCTAGATTGAGCATATCTGTGTGTGTATTTGAAGAGAAAGTTTCAAAGCAATCTCAACGCTGTCCCATACAGGCTGACTTCTGACAATCCCATGTGTTCCAGAGTACCATTGGAGGCCATCTTTCTGAAAGCAGATTTACAGACCTTTTTCTTCCATTCACTAATGGGTGGCTTTCGGCTGCCAACAAGACATTCCCATGCAACTGAGTGTTGCAGACAGTTTGTTGAGGCCCTCTGACTAGTGCAAGGACAGCTAGTCTCACAGTGAAGACACAAGAACTCCTCCTCATAGAGCTCCGATAGCTTTGTCCAGAATAGTAGCAGCTCCCACTCTCAGAATGACTGAGCACATGGGTGTGCTTCAGTGCATGAAGGAACACTCCTGGGAGAGGTTTCTGGGGATTTTTCTTTCCTGTACCTTGGGTCTGATTCATTTTCTAGACTCATGTAACGCAGTTATCTGGGCCAAAGGGTGTGGAGGGAAGCTGCAAGGCTAAATCCCCGAGCCTTCCTCTTGGCCCTTGCAATGCTCTCCCACACAGAACGCTCTCCCAGAACACTCTGCTCCCTCATTGTGCTCTCTGAGCTCACTGCAGTTGAGATCTGCACGTGGCTGCTGGGGGAGGTCCATCGCTGGAACCAAGAGCTGCAAGTCCACGCACCTTCATCTTTATCCCCCAAATCCAGAAAGCTCCACGAACTAGAAGAAAAAAAAAATTTTTTTTTAAATCTTGACATTACTCATTTGACCACAAAATTCTGACCTCAGGTGAACTCATTTTAAAAGAATCCTAAATCTTGGCTCTACTGACATGCCGTTATGGAGAGTCATTAGCCAGATAGCACAGTCACTTTTCCCTTCAGGAGAATCCATGTATTTCTTTGTTGGGTGTTGCTCAGACACTGCTGGGCCATCCCCTACCCTGGGTGACCTTCCTCAAAAACCGAGGTAAGTCTGAGTCTTAACAAGTTGGACCATCCATAATCTCACTGCCACTACATTCCTGCCGACTCCCCATGTCCTGACAGATCATTTCCAAAGCTGGCCCTTTTGACCCAGCAGTGGCACCAGGACTCATTTAGCTAACTGTACAAAGAACTCGTCTTGGTTCAGTATTATTTCTGAATCTGAAATCTTTTTTCCAAAAAAATACTTTTTGTTGTGAATTAGATGGAGGTTTACATTTTACATACCAGGTCATCATTTGTGCATTCTACAATGTTAGCTTATCAACCTGCCCAACAGCTCGTTCTGCCCCCCCCACCCACTTCCTGCTCCCTGTCCTTTTTTTTTTTTTTTTCCCCTCCATGTGTCTTTGGTCACATAGTGATTTCCCCTTCCCCAAGCGAAGGAGCCCTGGTGGCTTGGTGGTGTGGTTACCCATTAGGTTGCTGACTACCAGGTCAGCTGTCTGAAACCACTGACCCTCCTTGTGAGAAAGATGGGACTTTCAGTTCCCGTAAAGAGCTACAGTGCTGTAAACCCATGGGTACTCCGACTCTGTTCCCCCAGGTCACTAGGTGTCGGCCTCGACTCCATGACAGTGAACTTGGGGTTTTTGGTTACCAAGTTAACATCTGTTTACTCTCTACCCTATTACTTCCCTCATCTGTCCCTCCCCCTCACACCTGTGGTAACCACCAAAGTATATATATATATATATATATATATATATATATATATATTCTGGTAGTATAACTTGAATCTTAACTTCTGTATGTAACAGTGGTCTCATACATTATTTGTCCCTTGGCATTTGACTAACTTCCCTCGGCATAGAGGCCTCCACATCCATCCATGTCATGACGCATTCCACAGCTTCTTCATTATTCTTTAGTGACTGGTAATATTCCATTGTGGGTATGAACTAATGAGTATCCATCCATTCTTCCACTGATAGGCATTCTGATTGTTTCCATCGTCCTGCTGTTGTCAAGAGTGCTGTGATGACTCGGGGTGTGATTTGTCTGCGCATCCTCTGTTCCTTGTGAGTTCAGGATCTATACTGAGTACAGGGAGGGCTAGGTCACATGGGGTGTCTAGCCCCAGTGGTTTGCGGAAGCACCCTCTTGCTTTCCACGGTGGCTCTGCAGTTTGACAGTCTCGCCAGTCATGCATGAGAGTTTCCATCTGTTCACGCTCTCTCTAGAATGTGCTCTTTTCCGCTTGTTTGTGTTTTCAGACTTTGGTGTCAATGTCAGGGTGAGGTGGTATCCCATCACAGTTCTGATTTGCATCTCTTGAATGCCTACCCATCATGAGCATTTATTCATGCTTATTGACCACCTGACTGTCTTCTTTGGTGAATTCTCTGTTCCTCTCTTCTATTTTTCAACTGGATTACTGTATTTTCCATCTCGAAATGTTGAAGTTTAAACCAATCCTTGCTTTAAAGAACAAAAACAAAACTGTTTTATTGGCACTTCATCCACATGGAAGAGGGTCTCTGGTGACACAGTGGTTACACGTTGGACTACTAACCACAAGGTCATGAGTTCAAAGCCACCAGTCACCCTGTAAGACAAAGACAAAATTTTTCTTCCTCTAGTGAGTTACGGTTTTGAAAATTGACAGTCCTATAGGGTCACTATGATTCAGAATTGACTTTGTGGCAGTAAAATCGGTTTTGATGAGAGGACCACGCATAGCAAGGGGGAAAGTGGGAGATAACAGCAATGAATACGTGAAGAAAATGATCTGAAATTGATTGCGGTGATGGTTGCACAACTTTTCTTAATATGACTAAACGATTACATTTTATGATACATGAATTATATGCCAATGACACTTTTTTAAGTCCAAATGTTTTTTGCCTAGTGTCCAGAATCTTTCACGAGGCAACTGTATCTGCTTTCTGATCTTTAACTGTTGTTAGGTGTCTTTGAGTCGGCAATAGTCCTCACTTTATATATGACAGAACAAAACACTGCCTGGACTTGCATCATCCCCACAATGGTTCCTATGCTTTAGCCCATTGTGGTCACCACTTTGCCAATCCACCTCATCCAGGCTCTTCTTTTGTGGTGACCTTCTTTTTTAACAAGTGTGGTAGTTACACTTGGTTTTCTGGTGTCAATTTGAGACTTACAAGTGAAAGGGTGCAGTTTAGCCTGGCAATTAGATCACAGCCTGAGGACCTCATGTGGAGGCACGTAGAGATAAATAGCTCTCAAGAGGTGGGACACATGCTCAGTCCCTGTGAGACATTCTTGTTGACAAACCACATGGAGACAGGCAGATGGCAGCCAGAGCCTCAGAGCTGGAGAAACCACATGGAGACCCCTGCTTGCACGACCACTGGACCCACAAGACTTTCCACCCACTGGCTTATGATCCTCCTGCATTTGGGCATCATTGCTTGTATTTCGTGAGCCTGAAGAGAAATTGATACATTGGTTTCAAACATATGGGCTAATACCTGACTTAATCTGGACCTGGCTGGGATGTTTTCTCAATATTCAATTGCTCTTATATATAAAGCTCTTTCCTACACACATATGAGTATCTATGAACTTATTTCTCTAGTCTACCCAAGCTAATACCCCAAGCATGATGTTTTTCTCCATGGAATGATTCCTCCTGGTAACACAACCTAAGTATGTGAGGTAAAGTCTCACC
>PVJH01041976.1:0-14594 GCA_004026705.1 Nesogale talazaci | reverse complement strand
CATAGGAATACCACTGCTTGGGGTCCTTCCAGAGGCTTCTTGGAGGACCATTGTCGCCTCTTTCATGATATAGGAGACACTTTCCTCCAGTGGTTTCTGTTGGCTCTAGCAGCAGCTCCACCAGAGGTAGCTCCATCCTTTCTCTTGTCTGCGACGTTTGTTGAGCCCTCTTCCCACACGGTCCAGCGAAGACACTCCCCAGCATGCAAGTGTCCCATCCCCAGGGGCTGAACGGCCCAACCAGAAATATTCCTGGGGTGCTTCTGGTCTAAGTGACAAAGGACTCTCCCAAAGTCTTTTAAGTGCTGGAAGCTTCCTTGTCTGACTCTCTCTCTCTCCTCTCTTTGGGGCCTCCTCTCTCCTGTTGGGCACTCTGCCTGCTTTCTGCCAGTCTCCTTCTCTGGCTTTCTCAAGCTGTGCCTGTGTCGTGAACTCTTTCTTTGCTGAACGTCACTGCAGACCGGGCTGTGTCTACTTATATTCTCCTTTTCTCTTCTGCTGTGGTTCTTCCAGGGTCTCTGTCATTGTCGTCTCTCGGTTTCTCTTGCCTAGTCCCCTGGCTACAGACAAAGAGCTGGCTCTCACTTTCCTCAATGGGAGTATCCTAACTTCCTCTCACCTCACCTCTTTTATCTCCAGCTCTACATATCTCATTTTCCTGGATAAAACCTATGAATTAAAAGATCTCACTCTGTCTCTGCCTCTGAAAATCCTCACAGGCTTTGTGGCAGTCATGTGCTTATGTTAATTTCATGATTGAGATACAGGGATAGAGTCTAGCCTGTTAATCTGGTGACCGCCATTGAGTAGTCAATGAGGCCTCTGTGTGGGCATGGCTTTCTCCTGAGACTTCTGGGAAATCTCACAATATTTCCCTCATGGAGATGAGAAGCCATCTCCCCAGTTGTTGGAAGTTAGTCTCAGAGACAACGAACTATGGACAAGACAAGATGGCAGCGTCCGAGGAGCTGAAGGAATTGGAGGAGAAGCCACACGGCCTTGCCCTGATGGAACCAGACCTCTGAAGCTGGAGAAGCCATGTGGAGATCCCTGCCAGCACCGAGTTGCTTCTACCACCACTGGATGCTGTTGATGGACCCTGAGCCCTGGAAGCGAGGAGCTATGGGGAGACCCCTGCCAGTGCTGGGACTCTGCACCCACTGGCCTGTGACTTCGTGAGTCAGAAGGAGACATTATAGACTGGTATCGGGCATAAGAGCTAATATTGGACTTAAGACTTTGAACTGGACTGGGTTGGGATGCTTTCTTAATGTCCTATTCCTCTCGTATATGAACTTCTTCCTTATATCCATATGCGTGTCTATGATTTTGTTTCTCTAGTCTACCCAGGCTAACACAGGCTTGTACAATTTTCTATGGGTTTGTATTTGTGACGCTCTTTTGGGGGGAATTTCTGTCATAGGTATAGTCTCTCTCTGGGTAGTATTTTGAAGTAATTCTGGGGTTTCTTTCAAATGTTAAAATTATTTTTATGCATGTATTGAGAGTTTTGTCTTCAAGCTCAGTAATCTGATCTTCTCTGCTCCTCTCTCTGAGAGATCACTTTCCTCCCACCCCTCAATATTAGGGGGAGGAGTTCTCTGGAGGTTTGATTCCTAGGGAGTGTTTTCCATTCTTAAGATTAGTTTAGGGCTGAGCCCCGGTGGAGCAGTGGTTGAGTGAGAGACTGCGGCCCACTGGCTTGGCAGTGCAAATCCAGCAGCAGCGCTCTAGGATCAAGGCTGCCCACCAGAGGGCAGTGATGCCCCCCCAAAAGAGATTAGTTTGGAAGACCAATGAGTTAGAACTGAGAACTCAGAAATAGAACCAACCACCTACAGATATGTAAAGGCCCTTGCGTGTGTGGACAACAGCAAACTCTAGGCAGCCTTGAGAGAAATGGGAAGCCCAGGAGACCTCAGTGCGCTCATTGGAAGCCTGTCTGGGAGAGAGGAGCACAGAAGATCCGAGGCCTGGTCTGACCTGAAGAGTCCAAACAGTGCCATGAGATCCCAGGGTACACCTGGTCAGGTTTCCAAAATTTTTTTTTATTTTGGGTTTGCTTTGTTTTTATTCGTTCATAGTATTGAAAAAAATGCCCCCCAAAATCCTCTTTCCTAAAATACTGTTAGAATTCCCCTCTAAAACCATTTTGTCTGACCTTTTTTTGATGTTGATGATATTTTAATGACCAGATTGATTTTGGCTTATATTACAGGTGTGTTAAGGTTTTCTATATCAATGCATGTCCATTTATGTAGGTTGCTGCATTTCTAGAAATTTGTCCATTTCATCGAGATTTTCACATTAGTTGGAATATAATTTTTCACACACCATGTAATTATCTTGTTTATATTGGTTGACTCTGCTGTGATGTCATCTGTTTCCTAGCGCACTCACAATATTTGCCTTCTCTCCTTTTCCTGTGTTAGTTTGTGCCAGGGTTGGTGGATTCTGTTCATCCTCTTCATGAACCCACTTGTTTGGTTTGTGTGAAACTAGCTCGCGTGTCAGGCAGGAATTGAAGTCAGTTTCAAGTGCACTTTGTCTCCTCTGCAACCGCTCAGACCATGCTCACATTGAATGGCCAAGGCTTTTGGGCAGGGGGGGTTCAAGGCTGTCACCTTTCTCCCTGGTTCTCATTTTTCATTCAGAATTTATTTGTTTACTTATCTATTATTTTCCTTTTGTTTGTGGAACCTGACACAGGCATAGAAAAGCATGTGATCCATCTCAGTGGCCAGTGACAGGATCCCTGTGACCCCCCTCTCCCCGGGGCCTTCTTCTTTTCACTCTTCACCCACACTTCCTCTTATCCTGCCTTTCCCTCCTTTGTCACCCCCTTCCCATCACCTGGCTGCATCTTCAAAGTCTCCCAAATCTTGCCATTTGGTGTCAATACATTTGTCTATCCCATTCCCCTACCCTGTATAATAATGTCTTCATGATATAGTTATCTCTATGGGATTGACTAACTTTGCTGAGGGGTCTTCTAATTTCATCTGTGACAAGATGTGCTTGACAGACCCATCCTTGCCATTTAGAGATGTGCCCTGGTCCATTGAGAGTATATGCCACATCCTGTTTATCCATTCCTCAGCAGATGGGAATTTTGATTTTTTCCACTTTTTTCTTTTTGACCCTTACAGGAATTGCTGTGATAAATATGAGTGGGTAACTATGTGCCCCTGTTTTGTTCTTCATTTTGTTGGGCTCTGGCTAAGCAGAGAGATTGCAGAATCCTATGCCTTTTCTGTTTGCATTGGTTTAAAGAAGTGTCCTATGAGCTGACACAGTGATGGTTTTCCCAAATGCACCAGTGCGTGGAAAGTGCAGAGCACAAGAGTAGCCATGGGGAGGCGTGCTCTTGAACCAGACCCATGGTGAAATAAGAAACCACCCTGTGTGCTTCCTTTCCTATTTTCTTCTGAGAAAGAGACATAAAGGCTGGCACTAGAAACTTCTCAGGCGTGGGTGAGCATGGGCAGATGAGGGTTTGTGGCCCCTGCCCTGGTTTCATCATCACTCTGTGGGTGGTTGACTATGAGAACTTCTTCAAGGCTTTCTGCCAATAAAAGTGCCCACGCAAACCAAGAAATGGGGGTGAGGGGAGAACAAGGTGGAATATGCATGACAAATGAGCCCAGCTGCGCTTCCCTGGAGAGATGAGCCCAGTAAAGAAGGGAGAGATGGACCCAAGCAGTGGATTTGGAGTGCAGCCATCGGCCCTGGACTATACACCTGGATGCTAAACACAAAAAGGCTGCCATGAGAACTGAATCCTGCCAGCTTTTTGTTCGTTTATGATTTGCAGTGTAAGAGGGAATCGTGACTGCTAAATGGAAAGGTCCAGTCACTCTTGCTAGCCAGGTAGGTGGTCAGTAAAAGCTCTGGATAAATAAGTGCCAGCCATAAATGGCCAGTGATGCTGGACCCTCAATCACCCGTCCCCTCCATGACCTTGCAGAACCAGACCCTCATGCCACCAATGAAAGGTCACCCGTGGCTGAGCCCCGGTGGCATAGTGGTTGAGTGCGAGACACCTTCTAGAAACCAAAACGTTCATTTCCAATGTCCTTTCCAGAAAGCGATCAAGTAAACAGTGTCGGTCACAAGTGCAGAATAAGGAGAGGATGTTAAAATGCTACAGAAACCATAGAGCAAGAAACCCTAGAAGACAACTCCCCAACACCATGAGGAGGAGAGGACAACGAGTCAAGAAGCAGGGGGCGAGAACTCCAAGCAGGATAAACACCCAAAGAAAAGCATTGTGCGATGGTGTATTCAGAGAAAAGGAGAGAACCCTGCGAGCGGCCATGGGAAAAAGAATACTCGCTCTCAAAGAAAAACCGAAAAGAATAAGCTTGGACTTCTCAGCAGAAACCATGCCGATGAGAAGACAGTCGAGTGACAGAAACAAACAAACAAACAAAATAAAACCACAAGTACCAACTTAGGATCTTCTAACCAGCAAAACTCTTTAAGATATGAGGGAAGAATAAGGGAATTTCCAGGGAGGAAAATTTAAATCGAAAGGACCTTGTAAAAATAAAAGCAGTATTACCCCATTAACAAAACAGTACAGGGCACACTCTGGATAGAGGATCATCAACCACAGCAGGTAAATCTGAGAGCAACATGCAAATCAACAACATCCAGAAATACATACAATGAAAACAGTACTCAAAGAAACCCAGAAGCAGGAAGGGAAAAAAGCAACCAGGAATCCACAGAGCAAGCGCCCCAAAGGAAAACAGACACGCACGAACCCAGCAAGAGGAGAGTGATGGCGTGGTGATGGATTAAACGCTCCCGTCAGAAGCCGGGGAGTGGCGGACTGGCTTAGAAAACAATCCCCATAAGCTTGCTGCCTATAAGAAGCACGCTGTCTGCACAAAGAGAAAAATAAACTCAAACCAAAGGACGAACAAAAATGTACCGAGCTAATCACACACACACACACACGCACGCACGCACACACACTCACACACACACACACCCGCACAGAAGGGTAACAATAGTTTAACCTTTAATAGAATAGACTTCGAGGTGAAATCTATCATAAGAGACAAAAGAAGGATACCACACAACGAGAAAACGGTTACGAGAATAAGATGTAACCAGACTACAGACATGGCCACATGAAGCACATGTTCCCGAAGAAAGACCCTCAGAATACATTGATCAAACTTTGAGAGAATTGAAGATAGAAACGGAAAACTTTGCAATACTATGACATGGCTTAAACACCGCACTCTCAGAGGGAGGGAGAGAGAGAGAGAGAGAGAGAGAATCAGGAAAAGAGTTCAATAAATACCCAGATGAACTGAACATAATGAATAATGAATCAGCTTAACCTCCTACCACATACCGAGCACACCACCCAGAGACAGCACAGTACACATTCTTCCCCACGACACACAGTCATTCTCCAGAAGAGACCATGTGGGACCACGCAGCCACACTCGATGAATTTTTAAGCCCTGAGATTCTACAGACCATTTTGTTTTTAGACCACAGCACTGTAAAGCTAGAAATCAACTCAAAAGAACAAGGGCAAAACAATAATGATAATAACTGCTTGGAGACAAACCATCAGACCACTTAAATGTCACTGGGCAACAGATCAAATACAGGTTGACACTTTTTTAGCGCCTTGAAAACAATGAGAATGCAGCCTACCCAAACCTTTGGGACCCAGGCAAAGGAGTTACCAAGTGCCATGCATAGCAGTCACCACACATCATGAACAAAGAAGAGAAAATCAAAGTCAATGCCTGAACCCAGCATCTTCAGCACTTAGAAGGATCTTCTCAGCATCGGTTGAGCTGAAATCACTGAAGGAAACGTTCAAGTCTTGGGTGCTATATTCAGGGATTCTATGGACAAGATACTGAAAGATGCAAGAAGTATCAAAAGACGATGGAAGGAATGCACAGAGTCACTATACTCCAGAGATCTAGTCGACGTCCAGCCATTTCAAGAGGTAGCACATGACCGAGCACCCTTGGTACTGAGGAAAGCTGCCCAGGCTGCACCGAAAGTCTTAGCCAAAAAGAAGGCTCTAGGAATTTGCAGAATGTCAATCGAAATGTTTCAGCCCGCTGATGAAGCACTGGGAAGCACTCACTCACCGATGTCAAGACACTTGGGAATCAGCTACTTGGCTAACTGAGATCACACCATTTACAAATATGCCCACGTATAAAATAGTTAGGAATGAATCTCGCAAGGGGTGGGGTGAGGGGGAAAAACTTAGTCAAAGAAAACAATTCTAAAAGAAACCAAAAGAAAGATGGCCCCCTGCCCACGGAAAGGAAGATGCTTCCTTGTTCTCAGGAGCCATTAAGTCAGTCTGCCTCTGCGTGACCGCATGCACGAGAGAACAAATCATGTCCACTCCCGCACCGTGTTCACAATGGTTCTTATGCTTGAGTCAATTGCTGTGGACACTGGGTCAGTCTATCTCATTGAAGCCCTTTCTCTTTTTAGCTGCCCCATCATTTTACTGAGCATGATGCCCTCCCCCAGGGCTGGCTTCTTCTGATAATATGTCCAAAATACGTGTGTCTGCTCACGTAGACTAGAGAAATAACTCGAGGGAGACTCACATGTGTATAAGAAAAGGGCTTATGTACAAGAGCAGTTGAATAAACATTTCAGCAAACATCACAGCCCAGAACACATCCCTAAGTCTGATATTACCCCAAATGTCCGATATCGACCTATAACATTCTCTTCAGACTCACAACACACGTGCAATGACCTAAATGTAGGAAGATCACAAGCCAGTGGTTGGGGCAGTCTTGTGGTTTCAGAGGTGTTGTATCTTAGCACTGGCAGGGTGGCTTCTTCAGTTCAGGGTGCTAGTGTAGTTCCCTGTGTCTTGTTAACTGCTGTGTCTCCCAGGATGTGAGCAGAGAGAGCGCCTCCAGGGAGGAAATACTGGAGTTTTCAGAATCCTCAGGAGAAGACTATACCCTCACAGAGGCTTCATTGGCTATGATCCAAATGGCAAACTATAAACTCCATCCCTTCACTCTTAATCCTCTCAAGTCCCAAATTGACACCAGATTATGTTACTACCACAGACCAACCCTTGTCAATTTGACACTTTTGCATAACTCTTTGGCCTTATATAATTTTTTTAGAAGATAGTAACAAAATCCTCTCTCTACCAAACAGGATAAAACTAAAATGCATACAATTCAATGTGTGTCACCCTCATTTAAACATTACAGTCTATAAGTGAATGAAACAAAAATAATCCTATGCTTAGCAATTGCAGTTAAGCAACACTCACACCTTAATCTTATAAACATATTCGCATAAATATATTCCCCTATTTATGAAAGTTTGCAATCCAATCACTTCATGCCTTTATGCTCCCAATTTTTGGTATCCAATTTTTATTCTGCCCACTTACATCAACCCAGTGTTCTGAGGAGACAATCATGTTCTTTGATGTGAAGAATCTTCATTCCATTTGAAACCTTTTGAAGCATCCACATCCATTAGCAAAGTCAAATCAGGACAGACCATGCTTAAAGACTGTACCAATATGCACTAGTTCATAGGCTCAAATAACTTCTCTTCATCTGGTTGGGTTCTGGTCAGTTCAATGTGGGCTGCCTCACTTAGCCTCACCAGGTTGTTCATTGGTTGTCTTGCCTTTAGACCATGGACTCGTCACAAATTCTCAACAAGCCTAGTGTGGTGTGCTAGGTCATGAACTTCAGACCAGTCAAGCTGCTCATCTTCTTCTCTTGTTCCTGTAAGCCAGGTCCATGGGTGTCAGTGGCCAGACTCAACCCATCTCTCTGCTGCATTTCTCCCACTTCCACTCAATAAGTGGATCCAGGTGATCATTTAGCAATCACGTCAGCCTGTCTACAGGCTCCCTTTAATGTTCTGTCCCAGAGAGGCGTTTTCTTCATGGTTCCAGGCTTTTTTCCAACTACTGACACAAACCACTGGTTTAAAATTCCACACGCTAGAGAGTTCCTTTTTCCCTTCAATCTGTGAATCTTGCCCTTAGGCAGATCTCTTGCAATGCAAATATTCTGAGTACTTCAAAGTACTGGGGAGGGTTTATCTTTTCAGAGCCTTCTTTACAATTAAGAATCCAATTTTAAGGGGTGAAGTGGTCTTACATGAACTCTATTTTCATCCTTCCCAATAAACATTTCTATCAATCATTATACCAATAAGAAGGAGGATAAATCAGTCTAAACAAAGTAGAATAAGGCACTAATCTCAATTCTTAAAACAGCTAAGTTCGGTCCTTATTTAGTTTATCTTAATCCTTCTCTAAACTATTCTACTTATACAAAATATCTGATTAGGTTTCTGGCTGAATCACGCTAGAGCCAGACTTTCTTTCTGTCAGTCACTTTCTCTAAGCAGGCATATGAGATGAAGCCTCACCATCCTTGCCACCAAAGAGTGTTCTGGCTGTACTTCTTCCAAGACAGATGATTCTTATTTTGGCAATCTATGGTTTGTTCAATTGTGGCGGTCATGTGCTTATGTTAATTTCATGATTGAGATGTAGGGGTGGAGTCTAGCCTGTTTAGCTGGAGATAGCCATTGAGTAGCCAATGAGGCCTCCGTGTGGGCATGGTTTTCTCTTGAGACTTCTGGGAAATCTCGCGATATTTCCCTCATGAAGATGAGAGCTATCTTCCCAGTTGTTGGGAGTTAGTCTCAGAGACAACGAACTACGAACAAGACAAGATGGCTGTGTCCAAGGAGCTGAAGGAGCCAGGGAAGAAGCCACATGGCCTTACCCTGATGGAATCAGACCTCTGAAGTTGGAGAAGCCACGTGGAGACCCTGCCAGTGCCGAGTTGCTTCTACCACCACTGGATGCTGTTGATGGACCCTGAGCCCTGGAAACGAGGAGCCATGAGGGGACCCCTGCCAGCACTGGAAACGAGGAGCCATGAGGGGACCTTTGCCAGCACTGGGACTCTGCACCCACTGGCCTGTGACTTCGTGAATCAGAAGGAAACATCAAAGACTGGTATCAGACATATGAGCAAATATCAGACTTATGACTTTGAACTGGACTGGGTTGGGATGCTTTCTTAATGTCCTATTCCTCTTATATATAAACCGTACCCTTATATCCATATGTGTGTCTATCAATTTGTTTCTCTAGTTTACCCAGACTAACACATCAATATTATTCACCAACAACATGGTTCAAATGCATCAATTTTTCTTTGGTCTTCCAAAGACCATGCATATGCATGTACATGAGACCATTGAAAATACTTTGACTTAGTCCTCAAAGTAACATCCTTTATTTTCAGCATCTTAAAGAGATGCTGTGAAGTATATTTATGTAAGATGATGCATTGTTTGAGGTCTTTACTGCTGCTTCTGTGAGAATTAATTGTGGATTCAAGCAAGATGAAATCTTTGACATCTTCAGTCTCTTCTCCATTTATCATGATGTTACCTATCGGTCCAGTTGTGAGGTCCTTCTTTCTCTCCTTTCTTCCTTCCTTTCTTTCCACTGATGTGCCATCATACCGAAATCTTCATCCTTGATCTTCATCACAGGAGTTTGAAGTCCTCCTCAATTTCAGCAAGCAAGGTGTGTTCTCCGCATTTCAGAAGGAAGACTTAACATAATGAACAGGTTGCTCTCATTGAACACACTCTATAAACTTAATGCAATTCTGGTCTGTGTCCCACCACAACTCTTCAAAGAAATTTAAAAGCGAGTATTGAGTTTATATGGAAAGGAAAGAAACTCAGGATCCATAAGACACTACTGAAAAACAGAAACACAGTAGGGAACCTTTCACTTCCCAATTTCAAAACCTATTTTATAGCCACAGTTATCAAAACAGTATTGATACAATAACTGATATGTAGACCAATGGATTAAAACAGGGAGCCCTGAAAGATCACTAAGTACCTACCGGAACCTGATCTTTGATAAAGGGCTAAAACATTTTATGAGGGGTGAAGGAAAGGGAAGGAGCCTTTTCTGTAAATAGTGTTGGGAAAATTGGATCTCTAGCTGCAAAAGAATGAAAAAGGACACATATTTTACATCATGTACAAGATGAAGACAAGATGGATTTAAAAAAAAACCCTCTAGAACATAAGGATCATCACTGGGGAAAAACACACAAATAAAACTAAGACAAACTTAAGAGCCCTAGTAGAATACACTCCCAAACACCCTACCAAATGTAATGAAAAATACTACACTATCACAGACAAAGAGAAAACCAGGACCTTCTAAAACCTGACATTTATGCACATCAAAACACTATGGAAAAAGAGATCCTACAGATTATGGGGGGGGAGAGATATTTGACAATGGAATATCTGGATTTCAAAAATCTATAGAAAACTACAATACTATAATATGAAATACTCAAGTGACCCAATCAAAAATTGGCACAAGACAGGACTAGATAAAATACTAAAGTGACCCTCTTTAATCAAAGATAACGAAAACTTAAAACGACACCTTTAGCTAAACATAACTAACGATACAAAGCCCTGGTGGTGTGGGGCTACCTTTAGGGCTCTGATTTGCAACACGGGCGGTTGGAGACCACCAGCAGCTTCACAGACTGGACTGTCTACTCCCTTAATCAACGGCTCCCATCTCTGAAACCCACACGGGTTGCAAGCGTTGACTCCGAGGCAGCGAGTTTGGAGAGAGACAACATCAAGGCGACCAACAATCATGAAGAAATGCTTGAGCTCCTCAGCTCGAAGAGGAATACCAAACAAGGCAAACTACCTCACGCTGACACTCTTAGCAGCGAAAGAATAAATGCTGGAGAGGCTGTGGAGAAGTTCACATGCTCATAAGTGGCACGATGAATTTCCGACTTGCACAACCACTATGGAAAATGACAAGGTGCTCCCTGAGCCAATGCCAAGGGAAATAATGTAAGACCCTACAATCTCTCTGCTTGGCACATGGCCTGATGAAAGAACGGAAGAGGAGCATACACTTACCCACTCATATTAATCAGAGCAATTCCTGTCATAGCAAAACACAGTGGAAACAATCAAAATTCCCATCTGCGGAGGAATAAATAAATGGGATCTGGCATATACATTGTGGCGGTCATGTACTTGATGTCAATTTCATGATTGGGATAGAGGGGTGGAGACTAGCCTGTTGATGTGGAGATAGTCAATGAGGCCTCTGTGTGGGTATGGCTTTCTCCTGAGAGTTCTGGGAAGTCTCGTGGTATTTCCCAATTGGAGAAGAGAAATTTGACGCTCAGTCTTTTAGAGTCGGTCCACTGACAAGATGAGATGACAGCATGCTGATTGATCCTGATTCCTGGAGACTGGAAGAGCCGGAGGAGAAGCCACGTGGCCTTACCTTGATGGAACCAGACATCTGGGGTTGGAGGAGCCACAGAGAGACCCCTGCCAGCACTGAGATGTTTCTACTGCCGATGGATACTGCTGATGGACCCCGAGCCCTGGAAATGAGGAGCCATGGGGAGACCCCTGCCAGAGCCAATATGTACTACTGCATGTATTTTGTGAGTTAAAGGGAGACTTTATAGACTGGTATAGGACATATGAGCTAATATCGGACTTATAACCTTGGACTGGACTGGGTTGGGATGCTTTCTTAATGTTCCATTCCTCTTGTATATAAACCTTTACCTTATATCCATATGGGTGTGTATGAATTTGTTTCTTTAGTCTACCCGGACTAACACATATGTACAATGGACCATGGCACATCTCTAAACAAGAAGGATGGGGCTGTCAAATACATCTTGACACAGACGAAATTTGAAGACATGCTCAGCAAAGTTAGTCAATCCTATAGAGATAAATATATCCTAAAGATGTTATTATATAGAGTAGGGGAATGGAATATACAAATGTATTGACACCAAATGGCAAGATTTGGGAGACTTTGAAGATGCAGCCAGGTGCTGGGGGGAGGCAACAGAGGAGGGAAAGGGAGGACAAGAGGAAGTGTGGGTGAGGGGGGAAAAAGCCCATGGGGAGAGGTCTCACAGGGATACTGTCACTGTCCAATGAGATGGATCGTATGCTTTTCTATGCCTGTGTCAGGTTTCACGAACAAAAGGAAAATAATAGACAAGTAAACAAACAAGTTCTGAATGAAAAATGAGAGCCCGGGAGAAAGATGACATCCTTGAACCACCCCCACCCCTGCAAAGTCTTGGCCGGTCGATGTGAACATGATCTGAGCGGTTGCAGCGGAGACAAAATACACTTAAAACTGAATTTGTTTCCTGTCTGACACGAGAGCTAGTTTCACACAAACCAAACAAGTGGGTTCATGAAGAGGATGAACAGAATCCACCAACCCTGGCACAAACTAACACAGGAAAAGGAGAGAAGTCAAATACTGTGAGTGCGCTAGGAAACAGATGACATCACAGCAGAGTCAACCAATATAAAGAAGATAATTACACAGTGCGTGAAGAATTATATTCCAACCAATGTGAAAATCTCGATGAAATGGACAAATTTCTAGAAATGCAGCAACCTACATAAATGGACATGCATTGATGTAGAAAACCTTAACACACCTGTAATGTAAACCAAAATCAATCTGGTCATTAAAATATCATCAACATCAAAAAAAGGTCAGACAAAATGGTTTTAGAGGGGAATTCTAACAGTATTTTAGGAAAGAGGATTTTGGGGGGCATTTTTTCAATACTATGAATGAATAAAAACAAAGCAAACCCAAAATACAAAAAAATTTTGGAAACCTGACCAGGTGTACCCTGGGATCTCATGGCACTGTTTGGACTCTTCAGGTCAGACCAGGCCTCGGACCAGGCCCAGGCCTGTGCTCCTCTCTCCCAGACAGGCTTCCAATGAACGCACTGAGGTCTCCTGGGCTTCCCATTTCTCTCAAGGCTGCCTAGAGTTTGCTGTTGTCCACACACGCAAGGGGTGTAAGTGGTTGGTTCTATTTCTGAGTTCTCAGTTCTAACTCATTGGTCTTCCAAACTAAATTTTGAAAGGCCAAATTACTGAGCTTGAAGACAAAACTCTCAATACCCAAAGATGAAAGAACAATGCATAAAAATAGTTTTAACATCTGAAGCAAGTCCCATAACTACTTCAGAATACTACCCAGAGAGAGACTATACCTATGACAGAAATTCCATGAAAAGAGAGACACAGATACAAACACACAGAAAACCGTACAAGCCTGTAATGTTTTTCAGAGGCAGATGCAGAGTGAGATCTTTTAATTCATAGGTTTTTATCCAGGAAAATATGTGGAGATATGTGGAGAGCTGGAGATAAAAGAAATGAGGTGAGAGGAAGTAGGATACTCCCATTGAGGAAAGTGTGAGCCAGCTCTTTGTCTGTAGCCAGGGGACTAGGCAAGGGAAAGCGAGAGAAGACAATGACAGAGACCCTGGAAGAACCACAGCAGAAGAGAAAAGGAGAATATAAATAGACACAGCCTGGTCTGCAGTGACGTTCAGCAAAGAAAGAGTTCACGACACAGGCACAGCTTGAGAAAGCCAGAGAAGGAGACTCGCAGAAAGCAGGCAGAGTGCCCAACAGGAGAGAAGAGGCCCCAAAGAGAGAAGAGAGAGAGGCAGACAAGGAAGCTTCCAGCACTTAAAAGACTTTGGGAGAGTCCTTTGTCACTTAGACCAGAAGCGCCCCAGGAATATTTCTGGTTGGGCCGTTCAGCCCCTGGGGACGGGGCACTTGCATGCTAGGGAGTGTCTTCCCTGGACCGGGTGGGAAGAGGGCTCAACGAACATCGCGGACAAGAGAAAGAATGGGGCTACCTCTGGTGGAGCTGCTGCTAGAGCCAACAGAAACCACTGGAGGAAAGTGTCTCCTACATCATGAAAGAGGCGATGATGGTCCTCCAAGAAGCCTCTGGAAGGACCCCAAGCAGTGGTATTCCTATGGGGCTCTAGTTCATACACGCACACGAATCTTCCAAAGAACACGTGTGTCGACGCGCCTCTGTGGCCGGTGGATGGCTGCCAATAAGTTCTCACCATAAAAAATATCCAAATTCTCCCTGGGAAGCAAGCCTCCAGAGAACTTCTCCCCCTACTAGTGAGGGGTGGGAGGAAGCAGTCCCTCAGAGTGCTTGAGAGAGAGGCGTAGAGGAGAGCAAAGGCACAAATCTCAGCTGAACACTAAAAACTTTGTCAGCACATCTCCCTAGGAGGAGGGCTGGACCTGATCTGGTTTCCTAAGTTTCCTGTATTTTTGGTCTTCATTCTTTTCTTTGGTGTGTGTTTGTTCACAGGTGAGTGCACCTCAGAGGTGTCGTGTCGATGGAGGGCACCCGCTTGAAGCTGTGTTATCTGTGTTCCCATTTTTCAGTATGTGAAACCCAGGGTTGATGAAGAAGCTATAGGAACGGCAAGTAGAACAAAGGGTTCGGGGGTGGAGGAGTTCGTGGTGTGATGGATTGAGTGAAAGGCAGACCATGTCAAGAAATCCATGTAGAAAAAGAATATTTAGATACTGATTATGGGAACAAGTGTATATTCTACTTGGCATGACTGAAATATGGAATGATAAGTTTATGCATTAAATCACAATTAATAAAAAGAGAAAAA
>PVJH01041975.1:0-14583 GCA_004026705.1 Nesogale talazaci | reverse complement strand
GGGGGGGAAACGGAGACCAGGGGGAGGACCGAGGCCTCGGTGGTCATGGAGGATGGGAACATGAGGACCAGAAGCCCAGCCTGGCCTTCGCAAGAGGAACCGCGTCTATGTGGTCTGGATTTAAAGGACTTCTTCCCCTTGGGCCCCTGAAAGCCAACCCGGTGTTGAGTCCCAGCATGGTGTGCCCGCCCGGCCCCCGGGAGGGAAGTGAGATGAGACACACCCGCTGTGAGGCAACTTGGGAAGCCCCGCAGACAGAGGAAAGCCTGGGCCATGGGAAAGGCTGCAGCACACAGGGCCCCCCGCCAGTGACCGCAGACCCCACCCCAAGGCCCCTCTCTAACAACCGCGCTCCCTCGGGAAGACCCTGCCCACTGAAGATCGGGGACCAGCCCCCCAGGAGGCTTAGAAGTAGGGGGATATGTGATGCCCCACAACCACCTTTGTCCACCCCATCAGGATTCTTGACAGAAGTCGGCAAGTAGGGCCTCGGGAGCTGGCCACCACACGCCCACGCCGGTCATTTGCCCTCCTTCCTCAGCTGCCCAGAGGACTGTCCTCAGAAAAAATCAGGAGGCCTGTAGCCACCAAGTCCCAGCTGAGAGTCCAGGCTGAGTCAGTCTGCGGTCAGAGCAGGTGCTCCCACTCCCTAGACCCTCCCCCCCCCGCCCCCCCCCCACTCCTGTCCAGGGGGACCTGACCCTGGGCCATTGTCCACAGGAAAGCACACAGCAAGGCAGGCTCCTTAACTAGCCCTCCGCGCTCTCAGAATTCCAAGTTCAGCCCCTCCCTTCCCCACCCCACCCCACCCCACCGCTTGCTTCACAAGGGGCACATCCTTTGTATGCAGGCTGGGAGGTCTCTTCCAAGTCAGTCAGACATCTGGCCTGGGAGGTGGCAGCCTCTGCCAGCTTAGAAGCAAGAAGGCAGATGCAGGGGGGTGGGGGGGGGGGACCACGTCTCCCCTCGCTCCTGGATTCCAGTGCCCTCTTAAGAGTGGCACACGGTGGCAGCTCACACTTGATTTATATTCCTTTTTAAACTTTCTTTTCTTTTTTCTTTTTCTTTCTTTCTTTTTCTTTTTCTTTTTTTTTTTTTTTTTTTTTTGTGGCATCACTGCCCTGGTGGACTAGGAAGCCCAGTCTTGCTCCTGGATTTGACCTGTCAACCCTGTGGGCCGAAGTCCCGCACACAACTACTCAGCCACCATGGCTCAGCCTAAACTTTCTTTTAAAATAAAAATGTATTGGGAGGGGGTGTTCTTACAGCTCTTATAACATTCCGTACATCAAATGTATCAAACTTACCTGTTGGTCAATTCTAAAATATTTTCTACCTGAGCCCTTGGTATAAGCTTTTTTTTCCCCTCTCCCTCGTGTATCCTTGATCAATTATATACTGTTCTTTCGTATGTCTTACACTGCCCATTGTCTCCCTTCACCCACATTTCTGTTGCTCATCCCGGGGCGGAGGGTGGAGGGTGGGGGAGAGAGAGCGTTTAAGCTTTCATGTGGGATTTTCAGTGATTTGTGAGAGACTTGGTGGGGCAAGTCCATTTTCCATTCAGCCATTTGTACACGCTCTGTCTCTGACCTCGGACGTGTGTTGCTCCCCCCAGCGCCCCTACACTCCTCCTACTTCTACACTCCTCCTACTTCCCTTCTGCCTTCTTTCCTGCCTCTTTCCTTCTTTTCTGCCTTCTTTCCTGCCCCTACACTCCTCCTACTTCTACACTCCTCCTACTTCCCTTCTGCCTTCTTTCCTGCCTCTGCCCGCTTCCTGCGCTTTGCTGAGGGCAGATGCTGCCCCTCGGGGTCTCTCTGGTGGCTTGTTCTGAGGAATGCACACAGGGGAGGGGAGGGGGGGGGCCTTGGTGTTTGGCTGGAGAGTGGCCCCTGCAAGTCGGTTCCATTCCAGGTCCCAGGGGCATCAAAGGGCCATAGTCTCCTGGGGGCCACCAGCTGCTGTCACGCCCACAGTGTGGTCTTTGTCACGATCTTACATCTTGCTCTGCATTGCCCACCTACTCTGTCTAGGGCTGGGCACCACCGCGTTCTCCCCGTCTCCGGCGCTGAGAGACGTAGACCGCCACTCCTCCTCTCTCCTGTTGGGTCGCTGTCTGTGTTCGTCTGGGTCAGCGAGGGAAACAAATCCATAGACACGCATATGTGTATAAGAGAGTTTTATATACAAGAGCAATTGCACATTAAGAAAACAGCCCATTCCAGATCAAGCCCATAAGTCCAATATCAGCCCATATGGCTGATACCAGTCTGTAAATTCCTCTTCAGACAGACGAAGCACATGCAATGACATAGAGTGCAGGAAGGTCACAGGCCCGTGGGTGGAAAGTCTTGAGGACCCAGTGGCGGTAGAAGCATCTCACTCCTGTTCACGTGGTCTCCTCTGAGCCCACCCCGGGATCCAGCCCTGGATGGCCATCCTAGTTAACTGGTGCAGCTGCAACGGAACGGCTGCAGGTGGGTGGGGGCCTCAAAGGAACAGTCTTCTCTCACAGTCTGGAAGCCTGGATTTGGGGCACCAGCTCTAGGGCTTGGCTCTTCTGTCCGCTGTAGAGAAAGGACCTTCTCTCTTTTCCAAGTCCCTGGGGTTGCATTCCTCGGAGGGGTGGGGAGGGTGATGTGTGTGTGTGTGTGTGTGTGTGTGTGTGTGTGTGTGTGTGTGTTGGCATCTGCCTCCCCCCCACTCGCCCCCACCAAGTTCTAAGCCCAGGAAAACCTGCAGTGCATCTTCTGCAAAACTAGATGCAAAACTAGACGTTGACTTTCCATCCTCTCATGCCCTGAAAGAGGAGGCTTCTCCAAAAACCATTCCCTTTGCATGCCATCTGCTTGTTGAAGCACTCTCCTACGTGGGTGGTGTCCCGACCCAGCAGTGGGTGCTGGGAATCAGGTTTGCCTGGACGCTGCCCGGGCCTCATGGTTGAATCTCGCCTTTCTCTCCCTCTCAGATCAACAACAAAGCCTGCGGCAAAATCCCCGTGCCCCAGCAAGTCGCCCAGGACCTGGACAAAGTGCACCAACTTGTTCTCCAGAGCGAGCTGGGAGCCCGGCTGCTGCAGGGGCGCAGTGTTCAGAAGGCCTTCCTCTCCCCCAGGACGGCCCTCATCAACTTCCTGGTGCAGGAGTGACTGCTGGGAGGCCTCAGCCCCCAGGGGCTCCCTGGACCACCCCCTGCCCTGGGCTGGAGGGAAAGCAGCCCCGCAGCTCCTCCCCTGGGGCAGGAGAGACAGAGAATGGGCAGAGGAAGAGTACGGGTAGTAAAGGAGGGGTCCACCTCCTCGGACCCCACGTGCATCCACCATCGATGCTGCTGGGCAGGCCCAGAACAAGAGAGGCAGGCCGGAGCAAGGGGCAAGGGCGCCCGTGCAGACTGGAAGCTTCCGTTTTGCGCAACCTGCGCTGCCGTACGCACTCCCTGGAGACATGAAGCCAAGCTGTGGAGTCAGCGGTGGCTCGCGGGCAGTGCCCGCCTTCAGCCTCCGGGCAGCCTCCTGGGCCTCTGCAGGTGGACCCTGGCGACCCAGGTGGTCCCTGAAGGTGTTCGGGACCAGACGGCGGCCGTGCCGGTCCCTCCCTCCCCAAGCCCGCCCCGCCCCTCCACTCTGGTTTACACGCCTCTTCCTGCTGGGCGGGGCATGTGGGACGCGCTGTGCTGCGCAGGCCCACTGCCTATCCCCTCCGCATCACGTTTGCGGCTGGGGAAGCAAAGGCAGGCCGGGCCGCTGGTCCAGGACTCAAAAGCCCCACCGCAGCCCAGCAGGGGTCTGCCCCCACAGGACGGCATGTGACGTCAATGTCGACGCAAACCGGAAGCCAGCCACGAGCACAGCAAGCTGCCCAGCGGCACCAATGCCACCCGCTCAGCCTGCCCTGGTGCGCACAGCTGCCAGCCCGATACTCGGGAGGGGTCCGGCATTGGGCCCAGGGCCACAGTGCATCGAGACCACCCTGGTTTTCCGTGCAGTCGGCAGTGGCTGCTCCTACCAGAACTGGCCAAAGGCACCGATGAAGATTCGAATGGAGAGAGGCAGGAGCGAACCCAGCCATTTATTTTGTGATGCTAAACAACAACAACAAAAACTATATTTGTTATCTGGTGTCATTTTTTAAAGTAACCCCCGAGAGGGTTTCCTGCCGCTCTGCCATGAACAGATGTCTTTTTTAATGGATTAAAATGGGTTTCTTGCATGACCGGAGGACAGCTGTGCGATCCTGGGACCCCCGGCGTGTTCCGTGGCTAGGCGTTAATCAGTTACAGCAGAGTCGCCCCATCACCCCCCAAAGCATGCCACACGGGGCCCTTGCCCCCTGGGCGCCGGAACTTGCAGTGGGTGGCGGGCAGCCTCAAGGCAGCAGCAGCGAAGCCCACGGGTTCTCGAACTCCCGCCTGAGAAAGGGAACACCGTGCCCAGATGCCATGCCCAGAAATCCTAGTGTAACGTCTTGGGGGCGAGGTTTGTCTATCAGGATTTTGGAAAGCCTGCACACCCGCGTGCACCACCCCCACCCCCACCCCAGCATCCTGGAAGCTTCCGGCTGATTCTGCAGCACTGAAGCTCGGAGTGAGGAGGCCTAGCTTCTCAGAGAGAGCGGGTCTAGGCCTCCTTCTCCCCAGCCGGCCTTTTCACTGGGCTGGGCCAGGGCCAGGACCTAGACTGGACAGTGGAGCCGGAAAGAAGAGATCCTGGAGAAATGGCAGGAGCAGGGACCGCCCCCGCCCCGCCCCACCCCGGGGTGGGGGAGTCCCCAGCAGAACCCGCGAACCCCGCAGCCCTGCTGCACCGACTTAAAATAAGCGGCTGAGATTTGGCACGAGGAAAGAGGGAGGCCTGAATGTGCTTCCTTGTCTGTCTTTCGTGTTTTATACAGTGAACTTAGCCCTGCTGGCGCATTGGTCACGTGTAGGGCAGTTCAAAACCACCTTAGGCTCCAGGGAGAAAGAGAAGGCTTCCTACTTCCGTAAAGAGTGTCCTAAGAGTCCTGGAAACACAGGGCCTTGTTACCCCATCTACCAGGGTCTCGGTGAGTGAGTGGGCGTTGACTGGACACACGGCAGTGGGAGTTGAGAACGTCAAGTCGTTCGGGGACAAACAGCAGAGTGAGGGTGGGAAGTCTTGGCTTTGGGCATGATCTGGGCGTAACGTTAGACTGGTCAAACCTCCGAGCTGCTTACACACTGTCCAGTGGCCCGTTCCAACTTGGCTTTGGAAAAGCTTTTCTCCAAGAAGAACAAAGCTTTGGAAAAAGAAGACCACATCTTGGTCCCTACTCGGGTAGTAGATGTCATAGGACAGTGGAGCAGAAAGTCTGATCCCTGTGGATGGGGTGAGGGAAGGGGAGTTTAATCCTCGAATAGACCAAGCACTGGCCTGGGTAGAGTTCCTCACGTGAGCTCATTTCAGTCTCCAGATTCTGCCGAGGGGAAGAACCAGCCTCTCTCCTACATGCGAGGAACCGGAGACTCCCAGATCCCATCATCTGCTCAGGCATGCTTGCTGAGGAGAGGAGCTGGAATCCAAATGCAAGTCTTCCGGCCGCCAAACCCTCTCAGGCCAACACACTGCCTGCCCTGCCCTGCCCTGCCAAACCCTGATTGCCTGCTCACTTGACATACCGGTCAGCAACACGGACATCAGCCAAAGCCGCCGGGTCCTGAGCGAGTGTGACTTCACTCCCCGCAGACTCCACCATCGCACCATCCCAGAACTTGCCCGCCGTTGTGCCCTGGTGTGGGGAGAGAGGCCCACATGCCACACGGTGGGGCTGACTCCGTGTAAACAGAGAGAGAGAGAGATTGAGATTCACATCCGGGAAATGGTTCGTTCCCACAGATGTGAGCCAGGCAAGTCTAGAATCCGCAGGTCGGCAACAGGCAGAAACCAAAGTCGTAAGCAAAACGGAGCTGGGGGCAGAGTACGGATAAGCAGGCGGGCCTCTGACTGCCGCCTTGCCATATCCACGGGCAGTGTGTGGCTTGGGCACTTCTGCCATACATGGGGCAGTGGGTCCCACCAGACAGGAAAGCCCCATTCCTCCCAGCTTGCAGGTGGCCAAGCATAGACCGTGCCACAGCATATGAAGAAGCAGCTGGCCCTGCCCACGCCCGAGCAGCGCTTTTTCCACCTGTGGCAGGCGCCCTGCATCGTGGGCTGGGTCCCAGGCTGCCGCCCAGGCTGCAGGCGCTCGTCCAGGCTGATGAGTCTGGAGACAGGAATCCGGGGTAACTGGACAGTGAGCAAGAGGGAAATCCCCCCGGGGCAGTGGGTGGGCGGTGTCCACTGGCAGAGCAGGGAGGTGGCTCAGGCCAGCAAGAAGCTGGAAGTCGCTCTAACACCACCCAAGGCTGGCCCTGGGCAGGGGGGTGGGTGTGCTGGGAACACGCCTGCCGAAGTCCCACAGCCTGGAACCCACCACCTGTGACGACCCCTTTCCCTGGATCCAGTTCCTCCAGAGCTGCCCGAGGCCCTAAACTTGAGTTCCTGTTTGAGCCCTGGGAGAGCCTGTGTGAGCAACAGTGTGAAAGGCCAACCGTTGGCAAAGGCAGTGTCTTTCGGGTGTCTGGACTTCCCACCCACCCCACCCCCCGCACCCCTAGGGACGTACAGCCAGAGTGAACCTGGCCAGGCTTTGTCTCACATCCTTTGGACGTGTTCACCAGAGACACCAGTCTGGAGAAGGGCATCGAGCTTGGCGACCTGGAGAGGCAGCGGCAGCGAGGAAGACCCTCCCCCCATGAATGAGATGGACCGACACAGGCCACAGTCACGGGCCCACAGGGCTCTCAAGAACAATGGCATGGAATGTCACTTTCGTCCCCTTGTGTTGACCTGATGGCACCCAACCACATCAGCGATGTCCCTGCATCCCTAGGTGGCCCCAACTTAAAGACTAGCCGCAAGGTTAATAGTTCAAACCCACCAAGAGTACCCTTGAAAGAAAGGTCCGTTGTGTTAGTCCGGGTGGCCTAGAGAAACAAACGCATACGGATATAAGGGAGAGGTTTCTAATACAAGAGGAATGGAACATTGAGAAAGCATCCCAACCCAGTCCAGTCCAAGGCCACAAGTCTATTATCAGCCCATATGTCCGATACCAGTCTATAAAGTCTTCTAAAGATTCACAAGGCACACGCACGTGATGATGTCAAATGCAGGACAATCACAGGACAGTCGGTGGTAGAAAGTCTTTGGATCCAGTGGCATTTCATCATTCCAGGGCTAGCAGGGGACTCCACGTGGCCTTTCCAGCTTCAGAGGTCTGGTTCCATCCGGGTAAACTCATGTAGCTTCTTCTCAGGGATGTCTCCCAGGGAGTCAGCCTTGCGTCTTGTCAGTTACCCGGGGGTGATCAGGCCGCCTGATATACTCACAGCAAGGGTTCAACAGCAGTTGCGTTGCAATAATTATTATTTATTATAACACCAATATAGAGATCATGAGAGAGAAAAGAGCACTACAGGTTACATCTATATCCTTTCATGGTACATGCTCACCTACACCCCGCTAGATGGTCCACGTGGAGAGGGAGACAGGAGAGCGACAGCCTGGATAAAGGCAGGCTAGTACGAAGTAGCTTGAGAGAGGCTTCTGTGAGGCAGGCCCTTCTGTGAGGCAGGCCCTCCTCCCCCAATCCTACATCCCATCACTATCTATACCCTCTGGAGCGAAGCCAGGCCCCTAATTACAGGCAAGTACACACGTCACAGGAGAGAGCTGTCTTAAGAGCAATATGATGATAAGGGGAGTGGCCTAAGGAAAGCCTACATGACTGTGTGAGTGATAGGCCCAGATCTGGGCCTCTGGGGATAGATAAACTTTTCTGTCACGTTAGGGGCCATTAACAATGGCTCTTGAATTCCCCCCACCCCCCTCCCCAGGCTTTGAGGGAAGTGAAGCATCATCCTAACAGCAGGGGAGTCAGCTCATAGTTGGACAATACAAAGGCCTTAAGTAATTGGGAGTTGAGTTTCAGGGAGAATAGCTAACAACTTCCATGACAAATGCTAGTAAACAGTCTGCTTCATATTTGGGGCATAATAATTGTGGAAAAGTTCAGTCAGTAGAGTGTCTCCAAGGAACTGAGGGGTGAGTCTCTCACCTCTAAGGGAGAACTACAGCCAGAATTGTCCGAGGAGAAGGCCATGCCCACACAGTGGTCTCATTGGCTATCTCCAGATTGACAGGCTAGACCCCACCCCTACACTCTTAATCCTCAAATTGGCACCAGATGAGGTGACTACCACACCCATTGATCTGCCAGAGGTCAGGAGGGGCAGCACCCTGAGCCACACAGTGCACTGCAGTTTTCCCACATTGGCCCGCCAGGGCCACACGGGACAGCAACAGAGTAGGAGGCACGTCCTGCCCCTGCACAGGGCTTCCCCAAACCCTGTATGCAAACCCCTGTGCCTCCTGGATTCCCCAGCACTCCGCATTTCCTCAATTGCCCCCAAACCAGCTAAGACCACACCTCCCGCTCTGGGTCTGGGAAGGTAGACTTGCCCCACGTGCCGGGAAGCACTTCCCTGGTCTGAGACGCTCCATTCGGCTCATGCCCAGCCACAGGTCTGGTCTCTCTGTCCCTTTCTACCTCTCGATGGACAGAACCACACTTCGGGTACTGCCACATGCTACTGCAAACAGCCTGTGCGGGGAGGGAGGGAGGGAGGAAGGTGGGGAGAGACTCAAACCTTCCCAGGCAAGCAGAGCACCTCCTTGGAATGAATGGAGCATGACTCACCCCAGACCCTTCCAAAAGAGGACTTGCCCAAACATCTCCAGCTGTTCCCTCAAGGCTGCCTGGGGACCCGGTGATTTCATCCTGAGGATGAACCCAGGGTCACAGCCCTCAGGAAAGTGCCTGTGAGAAAACGGGGGACGTGCAGGCTGTGGCCCCGGGAGAGGGGGTGAGCTTCCTCACAGCTGCGGTGGGGAGGGAGGGCGGGATCTGGGGAGAAGGTGGGTATGAATGTGTGGGGCAGAAGAGAACCCCAAGAGCCACGCAATCTAGTGTCCGACACATCATCTGGAACAAGGGGCATGGACTCTAACTAGAGCCAGCAGGGAGTGGGGCAGAGAGACTCCCTGCAGGGCACAGGAAATGGGCTGGGAGCTGCCAAGAAGAAACCCAAGCCAAGGGTCATCTCACCATTCCACCCGTGCCTGGTTCGCAGCAGCTAGCTTCTTAGCAAACTCTTCTTGCGTTTTGAGCAGGAATGTTTTTAAGTGTCAGTTCCCCGCTTATTAAATGCAGTGGGCTTTGTAATCAACCCTTATACTCACGACCTCCTTCTCTAACCCCTCCGTCTCCCCTCCCCAATAAAAGGCGTCGCTGTCAAGTAGACTCCATGGTGACCTCAAGGACCAGAGAGTAGAGTCAGGCCATATGGTTTTCTCAGCTCACATCCATAGGAGCAGGCCCCCAGCCCTTCCTGCCAAGACACCCTGGACCGGTTCGAACCGCTAACCTTTCAGTTAAGAGGAAACTGCCAACTAAGAACCCACATATTACCCTGGGATCTGCAGCCATTTCTCCGTCGGAGAATACGATCTTGATTGTCTATCAATCACCCTTGTCAGTGAAAATTGTGATCATCAGTCATGCCCACCTGTAAATATCAGGGCCTTCACCCCAGACGTCCTTTGCCATCTCCCAGCATCTCGTCCTGAGGGACAGCCGTGGTGGCCTCAGCGGCTGGCCTGAAGGTTGGTGGTGCAAGACCCACCCAGCTGTCCTGCAAGAGAAGGGCCGGGCCACCCGATGACAGCCTAGAAAACTCCATGGAGCATCTACTCTGTCCCACAGGCTCCCCGCGTTGACCCCCAAACCGATTCTCTGAGGGAGGGGATGGGGTAAAGGAGAGAAGGTTCCATTCCGTTCAGTTCCAGCCTAGCGGACGCACCCAGGCCACTGGAAACGCCAGAAGTTTCAGCGCTTGGCTCTCAGGGTATCCCTCCACGGTGGCGCTATTCTGCCTGCAAATGGGGCGAGAGAGAGACGGGGTGACGTCCGCAATGGGGTGTTCTTGGGCCAGATCAGGAAGAGAGCACTTTCTTTCTCTTTCCATTAATCACTTTATTGAGAAGCTCTTACAAATCTTATAACAACCCATCATGCAATTGTATCAAGCACATTTGTGCACATGTTGCCATCAACATTTCCAAAACATTTTCTTTCTACTTGAGCCCTGGGTACCAACTCCTCTCTTTCCCCCTTTCCTCCCATTCTTCTGAACCCTTGATCAATAATATAATATTGTTATTTTGTGTCTTACACTGTCCATTGTCTCGTTCACTCACATTTCTGTTGTTTGTCCCCCCAGGGGGGTGGGCTACATAGCCAACCTTGTGATGGGTTCCCCCTTTCTCCCCCTCTCCCCATCCACCACCCTCACCATCCCCCACCCACGTGATATCGCTACTCCCACTACGGTTCCATTTTCGGGTGGCCTCGCAATTGCAGGGGAGACTGGGACATGATCACTTCCCTGAGACACCTCTGTGCTCAGAGCTTTGGTGGCCTGTGGCCGCCACCACCCAGCAATCTTACTTTTGGGGCTCTGGCTGTCAGCAACTCTGGTCTATCTTTGCATGTTTCCTGCTCGTGGTGTGTGTGTTGGGGGGCGGGGAGCCTGCAAGCTGTGGGCTCCATGCCCCAGGACCATGCGTGACCATCTCAGACCAGCTTCCTGCTGTCATAGGAAATAGGGACTTGGAGCCAATGAGCTCGTATTCAGGTGTTCCCGTTCCCCCACCCCCACCCCCCACCCCGTTCTTGCCACCTGCCTCCTGCAGAACTCATGCAGATCTATGGAAACCGTTTGGAATGTTGCATTGCTTTGGAGAGGGAGGTGTGGGGGTGCCCCCCCCCCAAATACAGAGTAGAACTGCACTAGAGTAGGGTTCTTAGGACCGGGGTCTTTTAGAAACAGTCTGCCCAGCACCTCTGGGTGGGTTCAAACCCCCACCTTTCAGCCGGTGGGCAAGTACTTCACGGTTTGTGCCTCACGAGGATCCCACAAGTTGAAAAAGACTCCTGGAAACTGGTTTGGGGACAGCTTGGAAAGTAGGGAAGGAAGGACCGGCTTCTGTGGTCCCCATCTGACAGGAAACCTGGGAAATGCCTCAGATTCCTGCTTTTGAGGGGTCAGGGTTCTTCCCTCTGGTGGAAGCATGACAATTGCCTAAATGCTTTATCATGCCCCAGGTCTAGAGACTTACCCTCTCAGGGAGACCACGCATACACGCACGCGGCACACACACACACACACACACGCATCCTGTCTGGGGAAGGTGCCCAGTCATTTATCTTTGCCTGACAGCGATGCACACGTCACAACTAAGTGACTGGGGGATGTGTGCAGACGGTGTGGCCCTGAGAGGTCACCAAAAGTCACAGCAGTTAGGACAGTGCAGTCACCTGTCACCCACCCCCAGGGGTTGAGCTCCAGCCGTGGTCCCCTCCGCAGACAGCACCCACCGCAGGAATGCCTCCGGAAAGGCTGGGAATGAGTGACTGGAGGGAACACAGCAGCATCTGCAGATAGGGGGCTCCACAGAGGCCACAGCGGAGGGCGCTGCCCCCCAGGGGTTTCCAGACCGAGCGCTGATAGAAGCTGTTCGTCTGGGCTTTTTTCCAGGGTGGAAGAGGCTGGGTTGAAACTGCTGGGGTCCTTTCGGCCATTGAACACTAAGCATTCGTCCACTGGGGGTCCAAATGGCCTAGTGGGTAGCATGGAAGACTCTCAAGCCAGCCTGACTCGGTTTAAGTACCAGTCTTGGCAGACCACTTGGCCTCCCTCCAACGCTGTGGGAATGGAGTGCGGTTTGCGCGCGCCACCCCCCACCCCCCCACCCCCTGAAAGTACACGTGGAGTCTTAAGTACAAGGCTCAGACCAGGAAAGCCCACACCAATACCGGCCCAAAGAGAACAGACCCATATCTTCTCCCTTAGGGTGGGGGGTGGGGGTTCACCCTGCCGACTTTGAAGTCTAGTGGTTAACCCTCTGTAGGACCAGTGCTCCTTGTAAGGCCCTTTAAAAAATTTTTTTAATCATTTTATTGGGGGCTCTTATAACATTCAATACATCCTTTGTATCAAGCACATTTGTACACATGTTGTCATCTTCATTTCCAAATATTTTCTACTTGAATCCTTGGTATCAACTCCTTTTTCCCCCTTTTTGATTTTTTTATACCATTCCATTGGGAGTCTAATTTTTTTTTTTTTTAACCAAAGCAAACCCTCACCTCCATCAAGTAGATTCTGGGAGTTTATTCCACACTGCTGGCATCCACTGTGCCTCCAGTCGTAAAGACAGCAACGTCACAAGCCCTGCCTTTAAGACTGCATCTCGACGGCCCAGGCCCTAAGTTGTGGGGAGTCGCACGTCTTCGATTCGGTGAACTAAGATGATCTACATATAATGTCTGCCCAGGGAGACGGACAACAGAACAGTGGGTGAAGGGAGACAGCAGTCAGTATAAGACAAAAAAAAAAACCAAAACAAAAAATCATAAATGACCCAGGGTTCGTGGGGGAGGGGGCAAATGAGCTGAGACCAAGGACTCAAGTAGAAAGAAAATGTTTTGAAATTGATGAAGGCGGCATATGTACAAATATGCTTGACACCATGGATGGGTGGGTTGTGGTAAGAGCTGTAAGAACTCCCAATAAAATGAGTTTTTAAAAAATCTCCAGAGGCAAATGACCCCAGCTTGCTCTCACAGAGCAGCTCGTGAATTTGAACTGCGTACGGGTCCGTCAGCAGCCTATGCTTAACTCGCTGCCCCACGGCGGCTCTTACAGCAGACAGAAAGAAGGCCGGCAGTACATTTCTTCTAGTCCACTGTGTCGAATGGAGATACACCATTTAGTGTTTGGAGTCTGACAGGCCTCCGTTCAAATGCTAGCTTGCACTTGGAAGGATTGAAATAGATCTTTATGAGTAAGTATCAAAAACAAGGTCCAATGGAAAAAGCAGGTTAAGAAATGATATACGATAGGTAAATTATGGCAACAAAACCGTTGAAAGGACATTTAAAAAATAAGTGTAACGCCTTATCATTCGATCTCCCTTTTGACTCATTTTAAGTTGTCCCCGTTTCTAATATTTTCTACTGTCTTTTCCGTTGAGGTTTTTCTGTTTTGTTCTGTCACTGTTTTTGTTGTTTTTGCTTATTGGCTTGTTTGTGTTTTGTGTGATTTTCTGTATCTGAAATCCAGGATAGGCAGATCTGTAGAGACGGGATGAATTACTACCCAGGGGCCTGGCAGGGGAGGAATGGGGAGCTGAAAACAATGAGTACAAAAAGAAATTGTTCTGAAATTGATTATTGTGGTGATGACTGTACACCTCTTCTTAATAAGACCGAATGATTAAACTGTATGCTATGCAAATCATATGCCAACATGACAATTAAAAACCACTCTACCTCTGACCGTGACCTCCGTGGGCTCTGGCACCTGGAGCAAGTTATCAATCACAGCTGAGACCTTGACCCTGGCAGGCTTACCTTGACCCCGGCTGCCTTACCTTCATTAGAAAGTTGACCCGGTGATGCCATTTGGTGGGTGGAAACTGGCAGGGAGGTCGGAGAGGAAGAACTGCTGAAAATAGTCTGAGGACATTGTGTAAATTGCTAAGTGCCGAGAAGGCCTAAATGATAGCCTGGGGATTTCTCGGCCCCAGACCACAAGCACAACAATCAGCCGCCTTCCGGCTGGACCCTCCAGTAAAAGTTTCAGACCCGGTGCCTCTCGCCTGCCTGGCGCCCAACGGCCTTGGAAGCATTGATGACTGGGGTTATTCTTGGACGTGCGCTGGCAGGCGCGGCAGGCCAGCAAGTCAAGCTTGTGTGGGCGCTGGCGTCCGTCCATCTGTCCGTCCGCATGACCAAGGGCTGACAGCCTGCCCGTGGGGAGCTGCCAGCAGAAGACCCTGCCCGTGGAGCCCTCTGGGAGGAAGGATGAGGGTATATTTTAGGACTGGACAGAGGAAAGCGGGGAGGAAATGGGACACAAGAGTCCCCGTCCTTGCACTTGGGAATATCCCCTGGGGCAAGGATTGAAAACAAATAGGGATTTTCTAAAATTTACCACAATGCTGGGGTCACAGCCTTAGGAGTTAGAAGGGGTGTTGGTGAGAGGAGTGGTGTGTGTGTGTGTGTGTGTGTATGTGTGTGTGTGTGTGTGTGTGTGTGAGAGAGAGAGAGACAACTATGTCTTTAGTCCCTACAGGCTGAACTGGTGATTCTGAAGTCCTCGTTGTGTGGAAGAATTGCCCTTCCTAAAAATAATAATAATTATGGAGTACTATGCATCGCTGAAAAGCAGTGATGAACGTATGAAGCACGTCACCACATGGGAAGACCTGGAGGAAATTATGCTAAGTGAAGTTAGCCAAGCACAAAAGGACATGTACAACATGAATCCACTGAGGTAAGCATATTAATAATTTTAAAATGGGAATGCGGCACTGGGAAAAACTACTCTATAGAGAAAAACCTGGGAGAAGGCCCAGGTAATATGACAGGGGCCAGATCAAATCTAAGGCTACAT
>PVJH01041974.1:0-14604 GCA_004026705.1 Nesogale talazaci | reverse complement strand
CGAAAACCCAAAACAAATAATCACATATCATTGAGAACGAGGGAGGTCGGATTGAAGACCCAAAACCCATTTGTAGGCAATTGGATGAGTCAGTCAGGATTCAGTATAGCACTGACAAAACACACGATATTTCTCTGGTTCCTTGAGGCTTCCTCACCCCCATTATCAAGACCCCAACTCTACTTTACAAATCTGACTAGACCATAGCATGTCTACTGGGACAGACAAGAGCTCTCAACGCACAGAATCTACGAGAGATCACCCCTCAGGAAAAGAAATGGAAGTAGTGACACTAAGAGGGTAGAGAGGTGGTGGGGGGATAAAGTGGAGAAAAGAAGGAACAGATTGTAATGACTGACATAGAATTCCCACCCTGCCCAAAGGGGAAGAACAACAGAAATGTGGGTGAAAGGAGATAGTGGTCAGTGGGAGACATGAAAATAAGAATAATTTATAATTTTTCAAGGGTTCACAAGGATGGGAGGGTAGGGGAAGGAGGAGGAAAAGAGGAGCTAATACCAAGGTCTCAAACATAAAGAAAATGACAACATTATGTTACAGATGTGCTTGATACAACTGATATATGCATTGTTATAAGATCTGGAAATGATTTTTTTTGGAGTTTCCTTTAAAAAAAAAAAAAGCTTCCTTGAATATATTGAACACAGGCAAAATGTCTAGTGTGACACACAGTCTCTCCTACATCATTTTACTAGGTTTTCACTTCCTAGATGACCACCTTTCCGAAAACAAACTTCGAGGAATAAATGGGTCAGTACCAATTGCTGGGTTTCGTTATTCTGCTCCTCAGTACTCTCGGCCAGCAAATGTGTCAATTTCCTCCAGAGCTGGTAAAGTTCTTCTTTGTCTGCACCTTCTTCCCTCCGCGTTTTTATCAATTTGTGCCATGCTCGGGCCACCTATCAAAGAGGTTTTAAAGGGTTCTTTTTATGCTCAAATAATTAAAATGCCAATTTTTAAAACCCAGAAAATATGCTAAGAAGAATATTTCTATCTGCTCACAATTCCAATAACAAAACCCCAACTGTTAGGAACGCCGTAAAAAAAAAAAAAAAAAAAAAAAGCTGCTTGGCAAACCCACCAGCACTCATGTTAAAGTATGGCTGAGCTACAGCAGCACATGCATATGCAGGAAAAACAACTGTATCCCAATCGCCTGTAACTTACAGCATCAGCTATGGAAACAACACGAATGGGTCACCAAGTTCCACAATGACACTTTTACTTATTTTGGGGGGGGGAGGGGAGGCATCACTGCCCCGATAGGAGTAGGAGGCCCAGCCTTGCTCCTAAAGAAGCTGCTGCTATATTTGAACGGCCAAACCTGTGGGCCGCAGTCCCGTGTACAACCGCTACGCCACCAGGGCTCAGCCCACTTTTACTTATTTCTATATCCTGTCCAGTTTCAAAGAGATTTGGAAGTCATGACACCTTACATTTGAATTGCAACTGATGGTTTTCAAAGAACTATTACTTGTTTATGTCTTTAAAGCCTTCAATAAACATATTTACTATGCAAATCTTCAGGCTGCCCCTTACACTAAATGAGCTCTCTTGTAAGAATGGTTTCATTGGGCTGAGCCCTGGTGTCGTAGTGGTTGTGCGTGGGACTGCGGCCCACTGGGTTGGAGGTTCAAATCCAGCCGCAAGGCTGGGCCTCCTACTCCCACCACCAGAGGGCAGTGATGCCCCAAAACAAAACAAAACAAGAATGGTTTCACTAAGCACCCAAGCTAACCCGTAACCAACCTCAATGTGCTTCTTTTCTTGGTGATACAGATCCACGAGTTTCTTACACACATCACACCACTTCTGTTTGTCAACACTTGGAAGGAAAACAAACAAACAACACAAAACAAAAATCACTTTTTAAAAAACCAAAGATTTAAGGCACTAAAGCAGCTGAATAAAATCACTTTCGGAGTACGGTAAAGTTTCATAAAGTGAGCCTTTCAAGGAAAGGTTTAAGAAATATTACTATCTACATGATATGAACTGAAAATCTCATCAAAAAATCCCAAGTTAGCTCTCTTTGATTTAATTCTAAAGAGAATCAAGAGACTCTGTAAGAGTGAACACTAACACTCAGAGGTGGGGGTGGGGCCATGCTCCTCGAACAATCAGATCTATGAGGACAAAGAGAAAAAGTGATGATGATAAGAAGGGTGTGAAAACTGGGTGAATGGAAAGGAGAGACTCCCGCAAGGTGGAAATGGGGAAAGCACAGACACACTGTCGGGCAGTGGTTCTCCATCTTCCTCATGCCACAACCCTTGAATACAGCTCCTTGTGCTGTAGTGATCCCAACCATAAAATGATGTCTGTTGCTACTTCATCACTGGAATTTTGCTACTGCTATGAAACATAATGTAAATATCTGATATGCAGGATGTATTAGGCAACACCTGTGAAAGGGTCCTTCAGCCCCCAAAGGGGTTGCAACCCACAGGTCGAGAACCGCTGCTGTAGGGGCTGCAACCAACCTCGCAGAATAATCTGTGTGTAACTTGCTGAGTGATTAACTAATTTGCTCTGCAAGCTTTCACCTAAACCACAAGAAAATGTTGAGTATTTTGACGTAAATTTAAATGAATGCAAAAATAACCAAAAAGATCATTCTGTAAAACAGTGTTAAAAATTTATCTGATTCCCATTTAATGCTGTTTATACTACACTCAATGCCACTGAGGCAGTTCCAATTATATGTGATTTTTACTCAAGTTTCTAACTCAAGTGATTAAGGAAAGTGGCTGTTGCCCATACATTCGTTACCTTTCATATAGATCTAGGAGCTTCTGGTAGACACCAGGTAAGTCGTCCTTAGCATTTATGTGATTACATTTCTCATATAAGCTTGCTAACCCCTGAAAGAGGAAGTGGTAGTGATTAGTCTTACAAAAACCATCTGATATTTACAGAATACATTCATTTTCTGAAGTGCACTTCTCTATATATAAGATACTTTATAAAAAAAATTATAGCTCATAGCTTTCTGAGATTTGCCTCCAAATAGGCAGAGTGGGAAGAAACAGGTAGAAGTACAAATAAAGAAATATACATACTGACCATGGGAATTTGGGTTGAAGCTGAGCAATGGGCACAGCGGGGTTCACTACACCATTCAAAGTTTCAAAATATAAAAAAAATTTTAACGGCTATTACACCATCTTAACTTCTATTAGGATTACTATATAAGAAGAACTTAGGGCTGAGCCCCAGTAGCGTAATGGTTGTGAGCAGGACTGCGGCCCACTGGGATGGAGCTTCAATTCCAGCAGAGGCTTCACAGGAGCAAAGGCTGGGCCTCCTACTCCCACCACCAGAGGGCAGTGATGCCAAAAAAAAAAAAAGAACTTATACTCAAATATAAATAATGTTTGGTATTAATTTATTTTTAGAAAACTTAATAATATACATTTGTTTTTCTCTCCGGTAAAGAAAAATATTCTGGATAAGTCTTTATGTCCACATGCAACACAACTGGTGATTGAGAGAGTCAGGTCTCAATTCCTTATATTTGGAAATAATCCATTGGATTAGAAGCTCAAGTGAAAAACAGCATCTTTGAAACCCCTTTTATAAAAAATAAACTTTCCGCTTTAGACCAATAAATTATTTTTTTCTTATAGAGAGACACAGGCTTAAGGGCTTCCTTTAAAGGTGTGACATAATTCTGATAAATGAAAAAAGAATCATTTCTATAATGCAAAAACTTCTTTCTACAAACCTGCCATGCTAGTAGTTGGTCTGGCTCCAGTTCAGCTGCTTTCTTGTAGGCCCCCTGGGCCTGATCGGGCTGTTCTAACTCAGCCGCAGCGACACCAATAAAAACCCATGCATTGTAGTTATTTTTCTCTTGTTTCAAAACTGCCTGATTGGAGAAATTAAAAAAGCAGGTCAGTAAATTTTGAAAAGCAATAAACAACTGCAAGAAAAATAAAGGTCTTTTCTGAGGAGTCAGGAAATATGGACCCAAACTCTAAGAAGGCCATATCACCTGTTTAGTCTTTGCTGGTAGGGAAAGAAGTTGAACTAGACCAATGATGACCAGAGGTCTAGTACACATCACTTTAATGGCTGCCTATGTGATTCTGATGGTTTCCCCAAACTGAAGATCCAGTGGAAATGGGGGCCAATCAGTCTTGGTCTCCAGATTCCTCAGCCATCCCAAATCTGGATTTCCACGATCCTATTGCTCTGTCCCTTAGGCCTGTCCCCCTAGTATAATTATTCTAATAACTCCACGGTGACCATTTTTTAACTTCAGATATCTCTAATTACTGAGCCTTGCACCATTATCCATCATCGACTTCCCATTTCCCCTCCTTCCTTCCTCAGCTCAGACTCAAAGATCACCACTGCCATCACACCCTCACACACATCCTTACCTCTTCATCTTTCTCGCCATCCATACTTACACCCAATACCACTCTTTTCCCACTCTGAATAAAAACCACTTCATACTTCCTTGTGTGTCATGACATCTATACAACTCCTCCCTGCACTCTCAGCTTATCTGTCACCAAGACAACAGAGCCCACCAGGAGGGAAGCCCTCCTCGGACCAGCTCCCTGCATCTATCTTCCCTCCTGTTACAGCAAAGCTCCTCACTCACACTCCAGAACCCCTCCTCGCCTGCCCATGGCCTCCTCTCCTCCCACCGCCTCTCTCTGTTCTGCATCAGCAATTTCCTCTTTTGGACTAGAGCAGTCCCACATGAAAGGGAGACTTAAACACAGTAAAATTTTATGACACAATGTATCAAAGGACACTTTGAAGAGATTCTGGCTTTGAGAATTTGACTTTTAACCATACAGAGAAAGATAAATTTAAGTGTGACAGCAGTAGCTAATCCTGAGGACTGGAGTTAATTAGCCCAACTATTCTACAGTCTTAGAATGGTTCCACTAAAAGGTCTTACACTTTTATTGTTCAAAGATAGTAAATGATTCACAGGTTACAGATAGTTAAAACTTAGATATGGTTATATACTTGAATCTTGAAGGGTGAAAAAAAAAACTTACCTTACAATGCTTCAAAGCTTCCTTGTACTCTTTGTTTCTGATTGCATCTCTAGCATTTTTAAGAGCTGTCTTCACTTCTTTGCTTGACATTCTGTCAACAAAAAGCTGGATTTAATCCATAATAATACCTGTCTAATCCTAAGAACCTTCCATTAGGTGACTCTGTTCCACAGACCTCTTTAGAGTACTGAAAAACAATGATCTTACTTGAGGACTAAGGCATGGCTGGCCCAAGCCCGGGGATTTTCAATTGCCTCTTATGCATATACAAGCAGGACATTGAATAAGGGAGAAAGAAGAAGAATCAATGCATGTGAATTGTGGTGCTGGAGAACAATATGGAAAGTACCATGGAGTGCAAAACGTACTGTCTTAGAATAAGTACAACCAGCGTGCTTGGCAAGGATGGCAAGATTTGGCTTGCACCCTTTGGACATGTTGACAGGACCAACCAGTCCCTGGAGAAGGACATCGTGCTTGGTAATATAGGGGGACAGGGAAAACGAGGAAGATCCTCAACAAGACACACTGACACAATGGCTACCACAATGGGCTCACACACAAGAACAATCGAGAGAACGGCAGGGGACCAGACCCTGTTTCAATTCTGTTTACATAGGGTGGCTGCGAGTCAGAACCGACTCGATGACACCTAACACCGCCACAATCTGAAGAGCAATTCAAGACTTACTTTGAAGTACAGTGTTACATATCATAATATAATATCTATACACCTACAAGGAAGAAGTTAATATTGGTCTATTATTCTAATTTACCCACCAACAACTAAAAGCAAATGATGAAGAAATTGAAAGTTCTAAGAACTGTTTTAGTTTCAGATGGATCAAATATGCAATCAAGATGAGGATTCGAATGTGAAATTTGGTCAAGTGGAGGGCAAATGTTTTTTGAGAATGATGGTGGCAACAAATGCACAAATGCGCTTGACATACAGAGGATGTATGTATGGATTGTGATAAGAGGTGTATAAGCCCCCAATAAAATGATTTTTTTAAAAAAGAATGTGAAATTCGGGAATGAAGAGGAAGACCAGTAGTAAGAAAATCTAGCCCTGATGATAGAAATGAAGTTGGAGATCACATGATAGAATGTGGCAAACCCAATGACTTCTTCATTACAAGTACTATTTTCCAACAACATACATGGTGACCTCGTGATAGTGCACGGGGATCAAAATGACTACATCTGAGGAAAGAAATGATAGAGAAGCTCAGAAATATCAGTCAAAACAAGGCTAGGACCTAACTGTGGAACAGATCAATTGCTCATACAAGTTAGCAATGGTTTAAAAAAAAAGCCTTGAGCATATCCCACCTGACTTCAGAGACCATGTCAACAACAGTGTGACACACTGACCATCAAAGATGAGTTGTGGGATGTCTTCAAAACAGCAGCCATGAAGAAAGCAGAAAGTCACTAACAGGACAAGAAAGAAAAGCGGATGCCACAAGATACTCTAAACCATGCCCTGGTAGATTAGCTAAAACAAATGGAAGAAGTGATGGGAGTAAAAGAGCTGAACAAAAGTAAGGTATCCCCCAATAAAATGATTTATAAACATTTTTTTAAAAGGAGGGGGAAAGAGGAGTTTACACCAACGGCTCACGTAGAAGATATTTGGAAAAGAATATGGCAACATGTGTACAAATATGCTTGATACAAATGAGGTATTGAATGTTATAAGAGCTGTTAAGAGACCCCAATAAAATCACAGACTGCCAAAAGCACAAATAAGTCTGTCTTGGCTGCAGCAGAGTCAAAATGCTCCTTAAAAGCAAGGAGAGTGCAATGTTTATCTCGAAGTATTTTAGACACGCTATCAAGAGAGATCGATCCATGGAAAAGGCCATCTTGAGGAAGACGCTGGTCAAGACAGATTGGCACAGGGCTGCAAGCATGGGCTCAAACAGAGCCATTGTGGGGAGGGTGCTGTGTTCTATTTTGTACATAGGGTCAGTATGAGTCGGCACCTAACAGTAATGTAATTCAAGGCATCCTCCTCGTTAAGCAGTCTATACGCATTATTTTCCATGCTGTATGTTACTTTGGCATTCCTACTGCAAACTCCTTGGAGCCTGGGACAAGTTTTTCTACTTCTGAATTGTCCCGTAGAGCTTAAAGATGCTGCTTGATTTGAAATGCTGCTTCAACTAACAGGAATGAAGCTCACTGGATCGCCATGGCATTGTGTAATTGACTTGTGGTGAGCTAAGTAAGGCACAGCCGGCTTGAGAACAAGGACGACTTGGACTGGATGTCTGTGTAATTCTGAACTCATTGAAACTCTCCAAGCCTCCTATCTGCCAGTGGTAAAGGCTAAGATTACTAAAAACAGTCCATGTAAGTAACAGTAATTGGTACAAGATGAATGATCGATAAATGCTTAGCATAAAGCTCAGCATGTATAAGTGCTATGTGTATAGAAAGTAAAACTTGGCCCTAATTACAATTACCTTAACCAAAAAGCTGCCAGGCATTGTATTAACAGTTGACTGTATGTTTACTAAGTAATGGGACACTTCTGTGTCCTGTCAGAATGTTAAAACGACGCATGGTGCACGAATTATATACCTGAAACAATGAAAATGAAACTTTTTTTTTAAATGGATCTGGGACAGAACTCTGCTTCTTCTAGACTTCTCTAAAGGTGTTCAACAGTCAAGAGGCCAGGGATGTTTCAACTGGGAAACAATAGAACTCTGAACCTACGTCAGTCAAGGGAACACGTCACAGTGCCCAGCATTTCTTCCTTCCACCAGACCTGATCGCGTTTCTCTCCTCTGCGCTTGAAGGCGAAGGGCATCTGCTAGGCTTCTTCCCCGCCTAGAACGCACCGCTTCTTTCCTACTAGGCCCCGCTCCTCCCCACGGAAGCTCAATAATCGGTACTGCAGAGGCAAAGAGAGGCAACAAGAAGAGGTATACTGTACACTGGAACTGCCGTGACCGGGGTTTTCAAGGAGACCCAAGATCTCCAGATCGCACCTACGGCAATCCAGTCTGAGGCTCCACAAAGCGCCTCCCATCCAAGTGAGTGACAGACGCGCTGCCACCTCACCATCGCCCGGTCTACAGTCTCGCCTGACCCTCTGTCACGCTTCCACGGCGCCAAACGAGCCTCACCGGCCCACACATTCTCTCTCTCTCGAGGTAAAATTTCAACTGCCCACTGGATCCAGCTTCTACAATAGCCACAGAGACCCGAGCTGACCTGGACGGACGCCTCTCCCCTGGAACGCCAAACCTGGAGCGGGGGCGCGTGCGCACTCCCCAGACAAGGCTCACGTGACGGGAAAAGGCTGGGCTGTAGTTAGCTCGGTACTTGATTAAAAGGTCTCCGGGGAGTTGAGGCCCGGATTCCTCTCCCACGCATGTCCAGGTTCTGCGCCTGACGGGAGTTGTAGTTCTATGGAGTTGTAGTTCTATGGTGGGGCGGACAGAGTTAAGCATTCCCCAGACAGGGCTCACGTGATGGGAAAAGGCTGGGCCGTAGTTAGCTCGGTACTTGATTAAAAGGTCTCCGGTGCGTTGAGGCCCGGATTCCTCTTCCACGCATGTCCAGGCTCTGCGCCCGATGGGAGTTGTAGTTCTATTGAGTTGTAGTTCTATGGTGGGGCGGACAGAGTAGAGTTCGGAAAACCCTCTGGTCCGAGATCTCCTTTCTTCTGGAAGGAATTCCAAGAAGGAGGCGGCGCCAGCGGACAGGAGCTGGGCGTTCCCGCTGCCCGCGATGCTGTTATTGTGGTTGTCAGTGGTCGCAAGTCCTGCCATTGCTGCGCCGGTCCCCGGAGCAGTGGTGCAGAGGGTGCTAGCGGGTCGGGCCCCGCCCGAGGCACCTAACGTCGTGCTGGTCGCGAGCGACTCCTTCGTAAGTATGGACAGGCGACCGGCCCACAACGTTTCCTGTGCCGCAGGCTTTGGGGTTAACAAAATCGGCGACATTTTTAAGTATGTCTCACCTTCCCAGATGCGCGTACACTACGTACACATGCTTAGTCAAAAGTTGCTAAGACAGAAAGGAAAAAAAAAAAAAACTCATTGTCACCCAGTCACTGGCACATAACGACCCTGTGGCTTTCTGAGGCTGTAAATCTTTATGGGGCGGAAACCCACATCTTTCCTCCCGAGGAGGGGCTGATAGATTTGAACTGCTCACCTTGTTGTTAGCCGGCCAGTGCATAAACTCACGACACTGCCAGAGCGGCGGGGGTGGGGGCAGTAGGGGCGGGCTGTTTAATGTTGACAGCAGTCTACTAAATGGTTTTACCACTACTAGTGAACTTTAAGTTGCAATCCCTGGTGGTGAAGTGATTATGGGTTCTATTGCGACCCACAAGCTCTGAAGTTCAAAACCACCAGCATCTCAGAGAGAGAGAGAGAGAGAGAGAGAGAATGAACTTTCTACTCCCTAAAACAGTTTCAGTTGGCAGGCAGCATTGACTCCCGGGCAGTGAAAGTGAACTTTATAGGTGCCTTGGAGGTAGAGTGTCCCTAGAAACCACCATCTCCCCCAAGGGAGAAATATGAGCTACAATCTCAAAAGCTCACCGGTTCTACCCTGCCCTATAGAATAACTGTAAGTCAAAATTAATAAAGGTTGAGTGAATTTTACATGGATGCTTTGGTAACGTGACCAGATTTTAAGCGGGACACCATTGACCCGGGGGCCGGGAGGGGTAGAGGGCTATTGATTAAAAATTTGGTCTATATGGAGCAACAAAAATTTTCATAGAACACAAGAATAGTATTGTAATATATTTATTTTAATTTTAAAATACCACAGAACGTTGTTAGATTGTTAGAAAGTGGGATGTCAGGTCACATCCTGGGTGGTGTTAGGTTACTACCAACTAGGTCACCAGTTTGATACCCCCAGCCCCTACTTTCTACTCCAGTTAAGATTTGCAGAAACCCACAGGGCAGTTGCACTTGTCTTAGAGGGTCACTTTGGGAAAGAATCAACGGCAGTGAGTGGAGCTGAAAGTGAACTTTGTAAGGTAACTCTCAATCAGAATTGATGCATGGTTTGGGCCTGAACACTCTGAGGCAGAATCAACTTTATGGCAATAGGTTTTATTTTTGTTTTGGGGCATCACTGCCTCTGGTGGTCATGGGCGCTACCCAGTGCTGCTCCTGAGAGCCGCCGCTGGGTTTGAACCGCCAAGCCCGCGGGCCACAGTCCCGCACTCAACCACTTACGCCACCGGGGCTCCGCCCCATGGTAATAGGTTTTATGAGTGAGCTCCCAGTCCATACCTGTTTGATTCTCTTGTGGTTCAGAATCATGTGCCGCACATCCACCTCCATGCATGCAGGTTAGCTTTCATCTCGTTTGCAGACATTAATATTTCTAACTATGTTTTACTACCTAGGTATCTTATCATCACTCTGATATCGATTTAAATGCTGTAGATCACATAATTTGATCCACACCACATCCTTCTCCATATCCCAGAGAAATTGTGTGTATGGTGGTCATTATTGTTCTGTAACCACAAAGATAAACACTTTGGGAAACTTTCCCAAGCCATCGACTAAAAGAATATTGCTTTCTATCCTTGCTTTTATTACTATGCATGATTTTTAAATTTTTGCTTAGATGGATACTAGGTTATTTATTAGTTTATCACCACAGAATCTTACCGTGGCTACATAGCTTAATGATAAAAAGGATTTCTGGTATAAAAAAAAAAAACCACCCTCTACTTTTAATCACTGTATATTGCCTCCCTAACCCATTATGATTAAAGTTATATAATCTGAATAAGGAGTCTTGGTGGTATACTGGTTATGGATTAGGCTGCTAACCACAAGGTCAAAACCACCAGCCTTTGATAAAGAACCACAGTTTTGGAAACCACGGGGGCAGATCTGCTCTGTCCTACCGGACTGCTTTGAGTCAGAAGCGAATCAATGACAGTGAACTTGGCTATGCCCCGAGGATTTGTTGGCAACGTTGCTTAAATCTTTAAAGAATGGAGAATTTCAGGCACTAACATGAACGAGCATGTTAGGAAGTGTTCTTGAGATCAAAGGAACTAGAAGGAATGAAGTTTGCAGAGGCAGAAGTTGAGTTTCTGTGCGGTGTTAATGGAGGCCTCAGCGGAGTAAAGGACAGTTCTCTGGGAGTAAGGCTGCAGAATTGTCCTTGTTCCCAGGCAGGGTCAGAGAGCCAGGCCTTTAGGCTCTCGCTCGGATGTTCACTGGTTCCGGGCGGCTCTCAAAATGGGCCCCCTTCTTGGGCAAGGCAGCTCTTATCAGGTAATCTCCCATTCCCAAAAGGGGATCTGAAGGAGACATTGCAGCATCCTAGAAATGGTTAGAGGGAATTGAAGTGTTAGGTTTGTTATTGTTTATAGAAAGGATACACAGACATTTATATATATATATAGTTTTTCCTGTATTAACTTACTCATATTTAAAGTGCTGCCTCGGCCTGTGAATGCCCCGAGTCCGTGTTACCTGTCTTCGGCTTTGACTGCCTCGGGTAGATCTGTGTCCTGCCCTAGCTTTGGAAATGGTATTTAGACACCACGGTCTGGGTTTGCGGCTTCCATTGCCTCTAGGCATTTCCTATGGAGAGGCATAGAAAATGGAGAGCTCATCAAAAAAATCAAATGCATTGCCACCATGTTGATGCCAACTTATCGTGCCCTGGTAGGGCAGAGTCAACTGCCCACTGGCCTTCCAAGGCTGTAAATCTTCATGGGAGCAGAAAGCCTCAACTTTCTTCACCCGGCACTTGGTGGTTTCCAACTGCTGAAGTGGTTAGTAATCCACTGTGTCACCACAGCACCCCCACATACCTTTGGGAATCATACAGCATGAGCTCATACTGATGTTCCCAATTAAAGGTCATTTGTGAGGTCAAAGGAACCGAAAGGAAGCAGAATTGTCTAGCTGGAGAGTTGATTTTCTGTGCAACTCTAGGGGTAGCCTGAGTGGACTATGTGGACTGTTCTCAAGCTCTGCTAAGACTTCAGAGTTATCCCCCGTTGGGGTTAGAGAACCAGGCTTTTCTATCTACTCACACCGACCGGGGTGGTCATTGGTTATGGACCGCTCCGAGAAGGAAACATATTCTTGGGGGGGGGTGGCGGGGAAGGATCACCTGAATTTTCTCCCACACAGTAGCTGGAGGTTTGAACCATTGACCTTGAGTTAGCAATCCAATGCTTACCTGCCAGCACCAGCTGGGTTCCTAATTTCAGATTACAGGGTTATTCATTCTTATGGTTTTAGATGTGTATCTCTTTTATGTCAAATATTTTAGATCCTAAGGGCACTGATATACTTATTTATTTGCTATATTGATAAGTATCCTTACTACCTGGTGTTGAGTTGATTCTGACTCATAGTAGAAGACGCAAAGTAGAGCTTATTCCATAGGGTTTTCTGATCTACAGGAGTTTCCTCTTTGGGGCATCTTTCTTCCCGGAAACATTTAATTCATCCCCTTTCTCACACATACACCCTACCCCACCCCCCAGGACCATGGATAGGCAAAAGACCAGGATAGACCACGCTCCTTCTTGTGTGCCCCTCACAGTCTACTTCATCCCGTGTCTAGAAATCCCATCATCTCAAGGGTGGATGTATGCCCCATTCATCACATTGGTGCATTTTTTAAACTGTCCCTGGCTTACATTGAAAAATCATAAAGATGTGACTCCAGAACTGAAATATCTGTGTGTGTGTGTGTTGCTCCTTATCAAAGGGAGTGCTTCAATTCTCAAATGCTTACCTGAAACCCAACCATCTTTCCCAGTCTTCACACCCCTAGAGCAAACGAGACTCTCTGCCGTTGAGTTGATGCTGCCTCACTGCTCCTGTGACTTGCCAAGACTGTAGTTTTTCACCAGGGTAGAAAGCCAAATCTCTGTCCTGCAGAGCTGCGGGTGGGTTTGTTAGATTTCTGCAATGGTTGTCCCTGGTTCTTGCTTCTCAACAAGGAATTCACACTGCAGAAGCACGTGTGTAAGTCCAAGAGGGAAAAGGAAGTTGCAGGTCACACAATCTCAGACAGGACATGCTGTCTTTGGGCTTGCAAGGCCGCTGCTTCAGGGGATCGTGGAAAAACCACGTGGGAAAATGGCCCTTAAGAGGAGGCCACAGAACCCAGAGAGGAGTGTCCGGGTCGTGTCATCACCCAAGAGGCGAGTTCCAGAACAGACAGTGATAGGGCCTGTCCAAGGAGAAGGGGCTCAGGAGAGAGAGTGTGGGGGAGAGAGGTCTGAGAGGCGGGCACTGGCCTGCAAACTGAGCCTGCAGAAAGGTCCCACCCTGCTGGACAGAAAAGAGCCTGTCCTCAGTTTCTGCTTTGTATGCCATGCTACCCCCACCAGGAGTGAGGGTGGGGAGCATGGTGGAGAGGATGGGCTGCTCTTAGTATTTGACCCATGTTGCTGGTTTCTAGCATTCATGCCCAGCTTGCCTTCTGCGTGCCTAGGTGACCTCTGCCCCTAGGTGACCTTGATCTATGTATGCCCAGCTTTGGACCTTTCTCCACAGGTGTCTAATGTGTGCTTGGTTTCTTGGTAACCCCTTTATTGTGGCATGGCCAGCTAATCACTTACCAGTGGCATCGATGGAGACAACCCTCCTTGTCCCTAATCTTCCCACCTCCCACCCTAACTGACCTTGCAGTTAGCAGCCCAATCCATAACCACACTGGCGCCTTCCCATACCCATGGCTGCCTCGTCGCTTCACTGATGTGAAAGTCTTCCATGTCCATCTCATCGAAATTCCATCTCCTTCATTATCCTGTCTCCCCGCTTGTCTTCAAAGCCCTTACCACAATCTGTAACTGGTAGTGGCTTATTTACCTTTTTAATTTGTGCCCCCTAGGCTTTAAGATTTATAAGGATAGGGATTCTGTTTTGTTCACCATTGTGCCCCTGCTCCTGCATAATACCCGGCATATAGTTATTCAGGAACAATACGTGTTGGTCCATCATCTCTCAAAAGAGCTTTATTCAATTGAATGCTAGTGCACTACTGCAATGAATGCTAGCTGTTTGGACGGACATCTCAAAAGACATCCTACACTTGTTTTTACCTCTTAAGGATTCTTACAGTCATTTTAGAGTCATTTGCTACTTACGTTTTATAGTTAAAATTAAAAGAAATACACTTCTTTGTAATATACCATTGTTATTTAAATTTCTTTATTCTAGGATGGAAAGCTTCATATTACAGCCACTTGCTCCTGAAGTACTTTACGGTGAAGATGAGAGGATATAGCTTTTTCTTTTGCAAGATAATCAGTCTTATTTAAATTTCTTTATTCTGTGGGTGAAGACTCTTTGCTACGTGGGTATTTTACAGTGGAAGTTAAAGGAAATAAGTATCTTCCTGTGGAAGGCAGTGAAGAGTTCTGTACATGTCTTTGTTCTAGGATGGAAGGCTCACGTTTCACCCAGGCAGCCGGGTGGTGAAGCTTCCTTTCATCGACTTCATGAAAGCCCGGGGAGCCACCTTTCTCAGCGCCTACACCAACTCCCCAATTTGTTGCCCGTCACGCGCAGGTAGGAATGTG
>PVJH01041973.1:0-14622 GCA_004026705.1 Nesogale talazaci | reverse complement strand
AGGTCCTTGACCTCAATACATTGACATTCTTGTCCAAGTTTATGAAGATAACTAACTAAACTATCACAGGTGATGATAGAAGTGTACCAAATCATCACATATGGTAGAAATAAAAAGATTTTCCTTAATTACTAAATGGTTTTCAACAGGAGAGTGAAATGATCTAGATTATACATTTTACATTGTCGTTCTGGTTTCTGATTAGTTTTCAAGTTGCTAAAAAGAACAAGAAGGAAGAAAATTAGGATGTGTGTTCGTGGTAAAAGCAATGTGACCAGTTGATATGGGGAAAGATAGGAACAAAGATGATTTCAAGACTTCTACCATGGATACAACATAATAGGATATAGTTTCAGTAAATACAGTAAAATGAACAAAAATAAATCATTTATTTTCATCGTGTTTTTGGAAACAATTAAATTTCTAACATTTATTGTTGTTCTCCTCTCCCTTACTCTCATACAACACCCTTTTAGGTTGAGGGCTTCATATTTATCCACAGTGCACTGTGTTGCAATAGGCCATGAGGACCTGACCAGTACTTCATGGAGAAAATGGATATTAAACAAACAAACAAACACGTTACAAGCTGAATAAATGTTTGACAGAACAGAGCCTTGTTCTCTAGAAGTAGGTGATAGATATATTCCCTTGGTAGGTAGGCGAGCAGGGCTTCTTCAAGGAAGTGTCCCTTGGGCTCTAGTAGGAAGCTGCAAACAGAAGTAGTGTGTGTTACATATGTTTGTGAACAAAAGACAGAGACAAGAGAACTGTTGCAGTGGGGAGGGATGAGGTATTCCATGTAGAAGGAACAGAATCTGCAAAGTCCCTTTGTCCAAAAGAAGCAAAGTTTCTAGAAATCAAAATCATGGGCAATGAATTTCACTGACCAAGAAGCAAGCAATACACAATGGAACACTAAGAAAGTGTTTCTGAATATGGGAAATGCCACCCCCTGGAGGATGTGAGAGCTGTCCACAAAAAGAAACACAAAGTTGTGTAATAAAGACTTCAGCCAGCCCAGATTACAGGCTAGTCCAAAACTTTTTCATTGGCAGAAAGACAGTGGGTGTTTGTTTTGTCTTAAAGTTAGGTAGTATGCCACGTAAGCTGAGGAACCCATGCTAAGGGAAAGCAGAGATTAGTTCATGTGAGGCCTTGTCGCACAATGATATGGATTTAGGATGTTATCCTGAGATTATATGTGAAATGGAGAAAGACCATTCTGACCACTGGATGAAAAGTGGTTTGAGACACTGTTAAGAGAGCATGTTGGAGGGAAAGAAGCACCTACGCAAAAGGGGTTGATGGGTTGATCAAGTATGGCAGCCATAGAGGGAGGAACTGATCTTAGTTAAAACCTGCGATAGACTGGACTATTTTTATTGGGGGTGGCAGTGGTGAGAGTCTGACAAACAGATGTCCAAGGTAACTCTAGGTGTCCGAGTTTGATATGTAACAAAGTATGAGGATGTTGAAATAGTTCATGAGAAAATTTCATTATCTCTTGATTCCATTTTTCCATTAAATTTTAAAGTCCCCTTAGAGAATGAAGCTGCTGCTCACAAGAATGCCAAATGTGAAGAAGAATGGCCTTGGAGAAGGGAGCTCTTCAGTATTCTTGAAGGGGTTTTGAGTACCTTTGAGACTTTGAAATGAAGATGTTGTAGAAGCCTTTGAATATATGCAGAAGGATATTCTTTTGGGGTTCATGTGGGGAGGGGAATTTTAAATGACTGTGTGAGTGATTAAAGTATCGAGGAAGCAAGGAACAGTTTCTCAGATGCCAGGAGTCCCAGAATTGATGACTCGAGGAAAGATGAGTTTGCACTGGCAAGAAGGAAGGAGGAAGTGGACCCCACAATGGGAAACACACAGCAGAATGAGGTGCTATGGATGTCACGATGAGATCGTGTTTGAAAAACAGAGAGAGAGAGAGAGATGCTATTATTCACCACTGAGAGATCAACTGAATGAATATTGAAAAAATGGTTTAGCTTATCAATAGATAATTGAAGTTCTGATGGAAATAGATGTTTAATTAGAGAGCATTATTAATTGTCCTTTTGTTTTCTTAGTTTCAGATAATTTTATTTAACACTATGTGTGGCCCTTCTTTTATTATTTTAAAATTTTCTGACATTTTTGTGACATAATTAATGCTTTACAGTTATTAAAAAGAATAGTGCAATCATCACCATAGTTAATTGTATAACTTTTTTCTTTATAGTACTCATTTTTTACTCATTTCCTCCAAAACCTCCTTTAAAATAGCTCTGAGAATTTGTTGATATATTTACTATCTTTATAGATGCATTTTCTTATAAAGAAAACCAAAACAAAAACATACACAATAACGATACAAAAGAGAGAGAAATTTTTCAATCCAAAAGAAAATAGAAAATAATAAAAACCACAACAAGTTTAAAATGAGTCTAAAAGGAGAAGAAATGAGGAAATGGTAACTTTTAATCTAATTACATCTACATGAGTCCACTCTCTGTTGCACTGTCTGATAGCAAGGTTACTGACAGTCCTGGTCAATGATCAGAGGGGATTCACCTGAGTCTTATTCCATGTGGACAGCCTGCACCTTCATTTGGGGATTTCACTATCCAAAATCTTCTGCAAGTCAGATGTTCAGAATTTAAACCCTAATATTATTCCGTCCTTTTACTATTTACAGTTCTTAGGTTGCACAGGATGAAGTGTGTCTTCCAGGTGGCCTTAACTCACACTTCAATTAGAGGGCTCTCTGTTTTATGAAGTCTTCAAACTCCATCTTCTATTATTTCTGATAACTGGTCACCACCTGATTGTTCCACCACCCCTTAACATAGAACCCATATGTTCAGTGATAACCCCATGAGAGCAAGAATCAATTATGTCATAAGAATTCATTATTCTTAGATTGGGGCTATAATTAACTGTGAGCTCAAATTTCCAGTCATACAGTTTTGTATGTCTATATAGATTTATGCATATGTGTCTATCTTTATATACATATATATGACAGTCTCGTCATTTTATTGGGGAACATTATAAATCATCCTTGTGGGGCATATGGAAATTCCATTGATAGAATAATTGATTTAGCCAATGGTCTGCAATTTTAAATACTATTTGCAAAAGGAAAATATACCTTTAAAACCCCAGATGCCATATCTTTTGATAGCCAGGTACCGTCAACTTTCTTCACCACTCTTGCTCATGCCCCCACATGTCCTCAGTGCAAGTGGTCATCTAGCTCAGAAGCAACAAAGCCCACCATAGAAGCACACCAGCTTGTGTGACCATGAGGCACGGAAAGAATCAGGTATCAGGCATCAAAGAACAAAAAAATCATATCATTATTTGCCCTGCCTCCTGACATGATTGCTGAAGAAAAAGGGGAGCAGGAAAAGAGGTATGGAGGAAATTGATGGTGACTAGCTACCAAATGATAAAATGTCTGGGTCCTTCAAGGCTTGCAGGTAAACAAGTGGCCATCTAGCGCAGAAGCAGCAAAGCCCACATGGAAGAAGCAAACCAGCCTGCATGATCACGAGGGGTTGAATGGAGCAGATGCCAAGCATCAAAGAACAACAATCACATCACTGTGAATGAAGGGAAGAGCAAGGTGGGGACCCAAGGCCCATCTGTGGGCAATTGGACATCCCTTACAGAAGAGTCACTGGGAGAAGATGGACCAGTCAAGGTGCAGTGAAGTAATGATGAAACATACAACTTTCCTCTAGTTCCTGAAGGTTTCCTCCTCCCAACTGCCATGATCCCAATTCTACCTTATAAATCCAGCTGGACTAGAAGGGGTACACTGGTACAGATGGGAACTGGAAATATAGGGAACCCAGGACAGATGAACCCCTCAGGACCAGTAGTGAGAGTGAAGTTACCAGATGGACGGAGGGAAGGTGGGGTAGAGAGGGGGAGTCAATTATAAGGAGCTACACATAACCTCATATCTGGAGGATGTATATCGAAGGAGTGGGCAAGGGGAGACATAGGGGAGTGTAAGTTATGACAAAATAGTAATAATTTATAAAGTATTGAGGGTTGGTGGGGGGGGGAGTGAGGCGGAAAGGAAAAGGATGAAAAACATGAAGAGCTCAAGTGCAAAAACATGTTTGGAGAATGATGGCAGCAGCAAGCTTGTGAAAGTGCTTGGCACAGTATATGTATTTATGTATTGTGATAAGCAATGTATGAGTCCCCAATAAAATGATTTTTTTTAAAATGAGAGCATGCATCTTTTTAGAATAAAATATATTATTGCTGACTTCTACAGAAACAAAACTCAAGTGGCAGGACTATTTACACAAGCAATGAGAATTAGAGATATAGCAAACCTTTCAATAATTCATTTACAAATGTGGAGTGACTCCTGATAGACACATCATGAAAAAGTAAAATATATGAAAACAGGAAGGAAATGATGGTCTTGAATGACCATTAATTCAGTACTCTCAATGCAAGAGATATAAACCAAAATCCAGTCATCAAATACATGAATGTAGGATAGTAATCCCCTGCTGCCTCTTAGACTAGGGTGTTTCAGCCTTCATTCCAAAGCAATATTTCAGTTCCTCTAATCTACTGCAAAGGTATTTAAAGTCAAGGGTAGTTCTCTTAATGGGGTTTCCAAATTAGTTTCTTTTGATGTGACCTGTGAATGCTGTTGCACAATTCTAAAGGCCAGAATCTGAAGACCCAATTTGTCTACAGCAAATGTGGCCTGGGTCACCAAGAGCTCATATACATTGTAAATGATATATGGTAAAAAGCTCCCCAAGAACTGGGCAGACTCTAGGTCAAACATGTCTAATTAGGAACAAAATACTGGCTATATTCTTCCCTTTGGGGTTTATATAAATAATAATTTCCAGTGGTAGTTTGCCCCAGTGGTTTACCCCTCAACAGAAGGGAAATCTTCTCCAAAGACAGACATACTTCGCACCTCTTGCCCACCTTTCAGGATTTGAATTGTCCCTTAAGATTCACTGAGCATCCTTGGAGCAGTTTCTATTGAATAATCATTTTATTGGTAGCTGATATTTGCCAAGGTAGACTGTGATCCATAAGGTCCATAGTTGGAAACCCTCTAATGCTCCTCAGAAGAAAGACATGGATTTCTACTCCCATAAACAGTTATAGTCTGGGAAATACACAGGGACAATTACATCCTGTTCTATAGGGTCTCCGTGAGATGGATTGATATGATGGGAGTGGGTGAGATCTTTGCCAAACTCATCTCATGCGACCTTTGATTTTTCTGTGTTCTGAAACTGACAAGTGCTGAGACAGTGAATGATAGGTAGTAAAAAGTGTTAGACCTGATGGCTGCTGCGGTTGGTAAGCCCCATCAAGTTAGATCAAACTCTTAACAGTCCTATGCAACACAGACGCAAATATTGCACGGTCCCTCACCATCCTCTCAACTGTTCTTATGTTTGAGCCCATCTTTGTTGCCACTGTGTCACCCTAGTTCATTGAGGAACTTCCTCCTTCTAACTGCCCCTCTACATTCTCCAGGGTCTCGTCTCTCCTGATAACACGTCTGAAGTATGTAAGACAAAGTCTTGCCATCCTTGCCTCCAAGGAGCATTCTAGTTCTATTTCTTCCAAGAAAGATCTATTTGTTTTTTTGGCAGTCTATGGCTCTTTTGATATTCCTCACCAACACCAGAGTTCAAATGCATCAGTTCTTCCCTTTGATATTCTTATTCAATGTCCTACTTTCAAATACTTATGTGACTATTGAAAAGACCAGGACTTTGATCAGGTATTCCTTTATACCTTAACCCTCAACGTAATAGCCTTGGTTTTGCTGTACTTTAGAGATCTTGTGTGGCAGATTTACCCAATGCAGTGAGTCATTTGACCTCTCGATGGTTGCTTCTGTTAGCCTTGATTGTGGTTTGGAGAAAGATAAAATTGTTGACAACGTCCATATTTTTCTTCATTTGTTATGCTACCTATGGGTTCAGTTGTGAGCATTTTGGTTTTCTTTACATAGAGTTGTAACCTGTGCTGAAGGCTGCAATTCATGATCTTCATCAGCCAGTGTTTCAAATACTCCTCACTTTCAGCAAACAAAGTTGTGTGATCAGCTTATTGCAGGCTGTCAATAAACTTCTTAATTTGTGAAGTCTCCATTCCACAATACTGTACTACCTGCTGGCAGAAACCTGTATTTCAAATCATAGTACCTCTGCTTACGAGCATATATGACCTAAAACTAACAAACCAAAACACCCCCAAAACGTATTGCCATCAATTCAATTCTGACTCATACAGACCTTATGGGATACAATAGAACTGCTATTGTGCGTTTCTGAGGCTGGAAACCTTTACCGAAGCCTAAAAACTCACCTTTTCTGCATAGAGCAGCTGGTGGGTATGAAAGATAAACTTAAACAAATAGTTTATCTCTCTCTGCCTTGATTATGTCGTCTGCATAAATTAGTATAAAATATTTTGTAATGTAATTAACAAAATAGGCAATATGTGCATTTATTTGAATGCCTAGTGCCTATGAAAAATTTAGTCTATACATATATGCAATATGCATACATATTTCCCTTACATTTTGAAATTTGAGTAGAAATGCTAATATTGTCTTAGAGAAAAGATAAAAGCAGAAACTGCTATTTTAAAATAAAATGTATAGTAAAAACTATTTGAGACATCTGGCTGTGCGATTGATAAAACAACTCCCTGGGCAAGTGCTTACATAAGTTTTAAAGTACATACACATAAAACTCACACATTAAAAAATTATAAGAAAAAGAATGGTTTTGTGTGATGTAGCTGCCTCTTGACTCTTCTGCACTTCTTAACGATAATGAGCATTGAAGCTTTGATTCATTTTCTTGCTTGGGTATTCTTTTGTGTCCATAAAAATCAACACTGTCAATGTTGATTTCTGCTTTTCTAGCATTAACTTTGAAGGCAGACATAATTTATAGAGAAACATTGAAAAGTACTTTTGTCACCGCGAATATTTTCCAAAGATAGGAAGGCACCTTTATTAAACAAAATAGGATTTTTACACAAAGCAGAAGTGATAGATACTCTTCTTATGAACAACATGGAAACTCTGTGAAATTCATAAGGATCCTTGTGGAGGGAAATGAGGCTTCAATTTAAAAATGTCAAAATCTCATATATAAACTCCCAAATAATTTTCTGCACTCAAAACAATGTCACAGCCTGAAGAGCATAGGAAGAACAATAGGGAATTGGAAATCTAGTGCCTGTCCTATGACTAATAAATTCAGAGAGCCTGCCCCGGTCGCCATGGGACTTAGTTCAGTTGGCCCTGGGAATTAAAATTGGTAAGTAGAATATTTTAAAGGGAAAAAACGTAGAGCTTATATGCCTATTTTCTATAATAGTCACCAATTCTAAGATTCCATAATGAAATCTCAAAGTCCCTTTAAGGGAAGCTCAGTAAGTATGTTTTAGTGGTGTTTTTAAAACAATAACAGATTATTAACAGCTTGACACAAACCAGAAAATTGGGAGTTGGCAATCTGGGAAAAGTAAAGCTCCTTTGTTTGGCAACCATGCCAACATAAGATGACTCCAGACAGGAAATAAAGTATATCTAAAATTACCATGTAAGCCAATGGGAAAGTAATGGCAATAAAGAGGCAACTAAGTATCTTGTTGCTCTTTTTATAGACACTTAGCCAAGAGCTTGAAAACAGACATTACCCTGGAGATAGTTTAATAGTTCCTTTTGCGTTAGTTTATTGAATTTAGTTCACTTTTATGATTTGCCAAATTACTTTTATCAGGAAACTTAGGTCAAAATATTATTAAAATATACACATTTTGCATTAATAAAATTTTAGTGGAAATTAGAATACAAATCATTAAAGGGTCTCTCAATATTTTTTAAAAAGCTACCAAATATCACATTTATTTAGCCTTCACTTGAGGACTATAAGTATCCAGATCATATATATATACATATATACACATGTATATATGTATATGTGTATACATATATACATATATATGTAAAGTGTTAACAGTGCCCAGAGCATATCTGAAAACTGTGGTTGCTAATTGTTTACTAAATGTTTTTGAAAGGGAAGGCCATACCATAGGGAATATATGATCATAATAGACCTTGGGGCTTCAATATCTTAATTCCCTTCTACATCCTATTATTCCCTGGTTAAAAGTAACCCTTAAAGATCCTTTCTATGGATTTTATACATAGGGAAATGTATATGATTATTTATAATTTTCACTTGTCTATCTTTTTAAAAATCATTTTATTGGGGGCTCACACATTGCTTTTCACAATACATAGTTACATATACTGTGCCAAGCACCTTTACATGCCTGCTGCCATTATCATTCTCCAAATATCCACTTTTCCACTCAAAGACCCTTGATAACAGTTTCTCATCCTTTCCCCTGCATCCTTGCTCCCCTCTCTCCCACCAACCCTAATACTTTATAAATTATTATTGCTTTGTCATATCTTACTCTGTCCTCCAGATAGGATGTTATCTGTAGATCCTTGGAGTTGGGTCCCTCTCGCTACCCCATCTTCTCTCCACCCATACAGTAACTGCACTCTCACCACTGGCCCTGAGGGGCTCATCTGTCCTGGGTTCCCCATACCTCCAGCTCCCATCTCTACCAGTGTACCTCCTCCAGTCCAGCTGGATTTGTAAGGTAGAATTGGGACCATGATAATTGGGATGAGGAAGCCTTTAGGAACTAGAGGAAAGTTGTATGCTTCATCGCTCCCTCACTGCACCTTGACTGGTCTGTCTCCTCCCCGCGACTCCCCTGTAAGGGAGTGTCCAATTGGCCACAAGTAAATACAAGCATAATTTTTAAAATTTTTATTTTCAATTCTATAGTATAGGTTACTGTACTAATCGCCGGGGTGGCACAGGGTTTCCATGTTTGGTTGCTAACCACAAGATCAGTAGTGAAAACCACCAGTTACTCCTGGGGAGAAAAGTGAGTCTGTCTACTGGAAAGAGTCGCAGTCTCAGAAACCTCAAGGAGCAGTTCTCCTTTTCCCTGTGGGATCACTGGGAATTTGAGTTGACTGGAGGTCAGTGGGTTTGTTTTGGTTTTTTGAGTAAGAATAGGGAGACCCTGTGTGATGCAATGAAGTTCTGGACTACTATTACAAAAATTTGATCATTTAAAGCCATTATGGAAATACCTGAGATGCCATGTCTAGATATTTGACTTTGAAGATTCATAGCATTGAAAACCCCTTGGAGCAGTTGCATCCTGCACACATGGGGCAGCCATTGGTCAGAGTCAACTATGTCATGGACAGCAAAATGAATATGGGATCCCTGCATGGTACCAAGGAGCCCTGGCAGAGTAATGGATTGTGCGTTCCTGGCTAATAATGGCAAGGTTGTTTGTTTGAACACATCCACTGCTTTCTGGAAGAAAGACGAAGTTTTCAGCTCCCAAACAGATGTGAAGCCTCAGAATCCCACAGAGGCCATTCTCCTCTGTCCTTTAGGGTAGCCACGAGTCATAGTTGACTTAATGAGAGTGAGGTTTTGAGGTTGGGTGTTGAAAGGTTCAGCACATTCGGCTGTTAACCAAGTGGTAAAAGTTCTGAATACACTCAGTGGTGCCTCCAAAGAAAGGTTTGGTGATTTACTTTGAAAAAATCAGCCATTGCAAACTCTTGATAGGCGTCCTCTCCCCTGACACACATGGGGTTATGCATGTCGGAGTCAACAGAGTGGCAACAGGTCGTGGGAGTTTCATGTGAACACAGGTAATGGAAGGCAGCAAATAATAGCTATTGTTACTCAGAGCTGCTATTTACTTCCAACGTATTTCTGTCCTTTTCCCTCTTTTAGATAAATTAATTGCCAATAATGAGAATAAATTTTAAATGTTAGGAAATAGACTTACTTTTTGGACTATTCCTGTTATTAATATTTTAATACATGAATGTTACTCCAACTTTTCTTCTAAAGAAACCCTAATGGTGGGGAGAAAAACAGTAGGGGACCCCAGAAGTAGCCTCAAGCCACCTTCCAGCAAGCAGAAAATTTCTTTGAAGTCTAGTATTTTATCTTAGCTAGCTATTCATGCAATATCTTGGTTTAATAAGAAGAAGAATATTTAAATTAATATGTATCTAGTACATTTTTTAGACCAGGAAGACAAAGCACCTTTATCTGATACATTTGCTTTTCTCTTATTCAATTCACTTCCATCAAGCAAATGCTAACGCATAGTGACCATATAGTATAGGGTGGTTTTGCCTCTGAGTTTCCAAAGTGTAACTCTTTACAGGAGTAGATAGCCTCATCTTTATCCTATGGAATGGCTGGTGGTTTCCAACTCCCAACCTTGTGGATCACAGGCAATATGTAACCACGTTGGCTCCTAGCCTTTGCTTACTGGACTATTATCAAAAGCCATTTGAAGTTATAGCAGTGGTAGACTAACACAAAATTATACCTGTATGGGATATCACTGATTCAAAGTATTTGGATCTCATGGGTGTTGCAAATAATTATTATATTGAGTGACTAACAGAAAGGTTGGCTGATTAAGTATACCTTGTGGGGAACTCATCACAATGATATACATATAACCCCCTCCATGGGAGACAAACAGCAGAAAAGAGGATGAAAGAAGATATTGTCAGTGTAAGATATGAAAAAAGAATATAAATAACGTAAATATAGATAATGTTAATTATCAAGTGTTCATGAGGAAAGGAGGGGGAAAATGAAGAGTTGATACTAAGGGCTCAAGTAAAAAAAGCATTTTGTAAATGATAATGGCAGCAAATGCACAAATGTGCTTGGCACAATGGATACATGCACATATTGTGATAAGAGCTGCATGAGGCCCCAGTAAAATGATTACACATAAAAATATATATCTTGGAAGAAAGCCTGGCATTCTATTTGGGGGGAAGGGGAGAAATTCCATGCACAAATATTGAAAACCCCATAAAGCACAGCTCTTCTCTGATACCAGGGATCACCCTGAGTTGGGACTGACTCATTAGCAATGGGTTAGCAGAGTCAATAATGCCTGCTTTTTGTTGTTAGGTTTGCTTTGTTTATAAAAATATATACTCAATCAGCAGTTTTTACATATCCAGTTCTTTGCCCATGGTTCTATATTTCACATATGTCTTATTCTCACTATTTCTGCCCGTATTGTTTTATTGCCATAATCTTGGACTCTGTGGTCCTCAATATTTTCATCTGGGCTGTACGGTTACTGTTGCCAGAGTAGTCTCATATAGGTTATATTTAAAAGAGTACTGTGGTCAACGCAAGTATGTACTGTGCTACATTGTTATTTAAAGATGGTATAATATCTTGAAGTTTTAAAGTTTAAGGGGAAAGATCCAGAGTTTCCTAGTTTCCTGTAAGAATTTGAAGTCACAGTTCTAAAATTTCCTCTATTTTTTTGGATGAAGAGCTAGAAACTATTTTCCTAATCAAACTGTTCAATAATGGAAACCTATTGCCATCAATTTCTGTCAGTCTCATAGGGAATTAATAAGCCATGGGCTTTCTTTTATGGTATCACTGATTGGACTTCCACCTGTGCTCTGCGTAGTCACCTCTGAGAAGAGAAATATACCCAGTAAACTGAGTCAAAGAACAAAAAGGGTATCAGTGATCCAAGAGCTGCCATGTAGTGTCTTGAATACAATTCTCCAATAGCCATCTTTTTCATTAGAAGATTTTTGCAGGCAAGAAAAAAACAGACTTTTTTTATAACTCAAAGAGTAAGCTTTCTTCATGATTCAGCCATTTGTACCAAGATCAGTGGTCTTAGGTGATGAGAAAAAAGTGAATTTCATAACAATGTAAGTGGTAATCGAATGGCCAATAATTTATGGATATATATATTTGCCATAAAATGAAATGAAACAAATATAGTCACAAGTTTTAAAATAATAAATTATGAGAGAAAAAGAGTGTTACTTTTAAAAAGATTGAATCAGAATTCTTCAGAAGACACAACTTTGAGAATGGAAAAGTAAGTCCCAGAGAGAAGGTAGTAATTCTCAATACATTTAAACAACCAAAAGCTTATATTCATAATAGATAAAGACTTCCTAGAGATGAAAGAAAAAACAAGACAACAACTAAGCAATTTAAGAGAAATAGGAGCAAAAATAAAGCAAAATATTTTTAACAGAAAGCTATTTTAAAAAAGAAAGAAAATAAGCTATCTAAATAAGAAATGGATATTGTTAATGTAGCCAATATTAAAATGTATAACAGAAACCAAATCTTAAACCACAATGAAAGAACACAAGACACCCAAAACTTAAGACTGTCATACCAAGTATTGACAAAGATAAGGCCTGCTAAGAGTTCTCCTATATTGCTAGTATGAGTATAATTAGCATAATTTTTAAGGATTACAGAATGACGACATCAATTATAGGATCACGCTGTCAAGCCTGCACCAGAAAGTGCCACCTCTTCAATGACTTTGTAGTCATCCTCCTGCACAGCCCTCAGTCAGCCTGAAGATGGAGCTACACACTTGTAGATCTGGCACTGGGTGTACCACCCCCACCTCATGTCCAAGTCTGGAGGCACATGAAGTTGGTCTCAATAGACCAGTAAATGTTTATGGTAATTTTTCAGACCATAAGATGGATTCTATGGGTGGGGAGGCATGGATTCGAGGGTACATTTTATGGTCCGAAGGTGTGGAACCCCAAAACATTTTAGTAAACTGGTACTCTTTGATTGAGAATATTTTTTCTTGCTTTCCTACTCTAAAAACTGGGTATGTCTTATGATCAGGTGTGTCTTATTGTCTGAAAAATATGGGTACTTCCAGGTTCCTGGTGACCCCTGTTCTGCAAGAATTCTTTCCATACCTAGTTATTCTGCTTCTAGCTGCCCTCTGGCTCAAATAGTTCTTTCTAGGAACAAGGATTTTGAAGTCAGCCACCACCTGAACTTATAAGGAATACTTTCAAATCAGGTATCCAGACTCTAGACAGGGATTCCACCTAGAATTGAAGGTTCCCAGTACCAACCACCTCCCCAACCCTACCAAGCAATGAACTACTTGGAATGCAGAGGATACCAGCCCATACCTCATCCTCTGAGATACGCAATAATTTTTCCTCTCTAAATCCTGCCCCTGCTCTAATTTTCTCCTTTGTTTCTTCTCTTACCTTCCACTGATTTGTATTGTTCTATTCTGTTTTCTACTTTTCAAATCAGAATGAAAAGCAGAATACCAAAACCTTTGGAATGCAACAAAAGCAGAACTCAGGGGCCATTTGAAAATAATAAATGCTCACATTAAAATTAATAAAGTACCAGAATAAACACCTCAACATTTCGAACAATTATGGAAAAACTCTGAAAAGAAAAGAAATAGTAGCACAATTAGAACAAAAGCAAATGAAAATACAGCATTGAAAGTATCAATAAAATTTAAAACTTCTGACAATTACAAGAAAAATAAGAAGATACAAATAATAAAAGAAATTAAATAGGCAGCAACACATTTATGCCAGTGAAACCAAAAGCTACAATAAAAGTGTACTAAGGTGATTTGTACTCTATCAAATTTGAAAATCCAGAAGGAAGGGAGAAAATCCTAACAGCACGCTGTCAACCTAAACTAATATAGACTAAATTGTTAAAGCTCCACAGATCCATGACAGAAAAAGAAACTAACCAGGCCATTCAAAGCGTCCCCACCAAAACAAAAAAAAAAAAGTCCTAGCCCCCAAATGGTCTAATTGTGAATTCTAGCGAACATTACAAAAAGAGGTGATGTCAGTCCCATTCAAACTATTTTTGAATATATAAAAGGAAGGAGAATTTCCAAATTCACCCTATGAAGATTAAATGATCCTGACATCAAACCATATTATTTAAAAAGAAAACAATAAACTAATATATCTCATGATCATAAATATAATCACTCTTAACAAGATCATAGCCAATAGAATCCAACAACAAATCAATAAAAAAATAGCATGCCACAAGATTCTTGCCAGGTATGGAAGTATGATTCAACTTTAAAAAGTATAATACAGTGCATCCAGTAGACTTAAAACAAGTCACATGATTGTGTTGATTGATGCAGAAAACTCACCTGAAATAAATTTAATGCCCACCCCAGATAAAATACATTCCACAATTTACAAATAGAGCCTAAAAGCATAGTGATCCTAACATAATTAAGGGCATTTATGCAAAAACCAACAGATCAACATTTCTATCAAAACAGAAGTTTCTCACATTCCCTTTGCAAAAAGGAGCTACACAAGGATGTCCTTTATTATTAATTTTATTCAATATAGTACTGGAAATCTTACTAAAGTTGTAAGGCAAAAAAGCAAAATTCAAAACATCCATATTGGCAAGAAGCAAAACTCTCTTTAGTGGTAGATGACATTATCCTACATATAGAAAAATCCCAAGAATTTGGCAAGAAAATTGTTGGTAATATTTGAAAGAATAGGGCTGAGCCCTGGTGGTGTAGTGGTTGTGCATGGGACTGCGGCCCACGGGGATGGAGGTTCAATTCCAGCTGGGGCTCCACAGGAGCAAAGGCTGGGTCTCCTACTCCCACCACCAGAGGGCAGTGATGCCCCCC
>PVJH01041971.1:0-14563 GCA_004026705.1 Nesogale talazaci | reverse complement strand
TTTCAAATCCAAGTCAGGGCTGTCCTGGGTTGGGGCCAATGTCAACTCCAAGTGGGTGGGGTGGGAGGGCTTAGTGGGCAGTTCTCCTGACAGGTTTGACTGTGGCAGAAGCTGGGGGGCGGGGGGGGGGGGCGTGTTAGGGGGGCAGGGCTGCTCCCAGAATCCACATTTTGTCTAAATTACTATTTTAATGACCTTCAAGCTTGCTGGCAGGCTTTTTGGGGTAAGGCTGCATCTAGGGGAAAATGTGGGGGTGGGGACTGGGGACTGGTAAGACCTGCTTTGGGAGGCACCGGCACCAACCAGGGCTACTATCCCAGGAGCAAGACGTCTCCTTTTAAAGGTGATACACCTTAGGGCTGGGAAATACTAATTTCCTGCCACTTCCCTTCAGAGCTTCACACCGCCCCCCAAAGTGAGGGGCCTGGGCCTCTGTGAGCAGGCTGGGGTGACTGAAACATCATCCTAGCTAACTAGGACTACCCCCAAGGCTGGGTGGGGTTGGTTTTCGGAAGAGCCCCCATAATTCCTGGCCTCCCTCCCACTTTCTGTGCCCTACTCTGCTGCTCAGGTGATCTGGACACTTGATGGTTAAGTAGCACTCAGGGTGGCACCGCTCCACTTCAGCACTCCTCGGGTCCAGTTAACACATTTGACCTTGAGGCCATTCCTGTAGCTTTCCTCTGGGTGTGTGGGGTGCTAACCGCGGTGTTCTGCTGCTGTAAAAGGTCACGGAGCTTATGTTCCCACACAAACACAATGGGGCACACACTGAAGGGCCAAAGGAAGCTAAGTCACTTGTCTCTGGCCTCAGGAATGTCCGACCAGGCCATCATGGAGCTGAACCTGCCCACCGGAATCCCCATCGTGTACGAGCTGGACGCAGGGCTGAAGCCCACCAAGCCAATGCAGTTCCTGGGGGATGAGGAGACGGTGCGGAAAGCCATGGAAGCGGTGGCAGCCCAGGGCAAGGCCAAATGAGGGGTGGGCTCTGCGTATTAAAGGTGCCTCTCTGCACCCTTGTCGCTCGGTCTGGCTGCCTGCTACCCACTCCCACCACAGGCGCAGGGACCACACCAACCAGTATGTAGGTCCCTCCAAAGCCCAACTCACCAAGGAACCTGCCTACCGCAGGGGCTAACAGCCTGTCTTCCCAGAAATCTCTAACACCCCTTCCAGATTTGTGCACCTCTAATGTCTAGGAATTGGAGTGGGGTCCTCAGAAGCCAGCCCGAACCATGGGTTCTGAAAGTACCGTGGACCCCGCCACAGCCTACTCAGTGGCCAGTGCTTGGTTGTCAGGTGAGTGTAGGTTAAGCCCAGATAGACTTGAGGTCATCCTGTCCCTCAGAGCGAGTATTACCCTAGGGCCTAAGCCTTGTCAGGGGGCTGGGCCTTCCCACAGGGGCCCCGGCCATTATGAATGAGGACCAGGGAGGGAGGGCGCACCCCTGTACTGTGTAGCAAGTTTGGTCAGTCCCCTGGGGAGGTATCTCATTGCCTCTCCCACAGCTCATCCCTAAGTCACCTGGGTGCTGCTGATCAACGGTCTCCGGGGAATAAGCGTGCCTGTGTTCCCCAGCCCTGCACCCATGACAAAAAAGCACACCCCAGCACGAAGTGTGTGTCTCCCTGTGACAGGAGGGGCTGGAGGACGACACCAGCAGGCCTGAGCCCCGCAGCAGATTCTCCCCCAGCCAGATGAGCGACGCAGAACACAGGAGGCAGGAGCAGGTGTGCGCCATTGTCATGTTACTGTTCCTAAAGCAAGAACATGGGTGATGCGGCTAGAGTTGATTTCAGAGGTGCACACAGCTCAGACAGGGAAGGTTGGTCCCACCAGGGATGAGTTCTAGCTGCGGGGTTTTAATCCCAACTCCCCTCCCCTCATTCACACTCACAACCTGGGGTCACTGAAGCAGCTCTGAAGAGGCCCCCTGCCTGCCCTCCCGGTTGCCCAATATGTCTTTGGTGGTTAACTCTGCTGAGCACGTTCTGCTAAGCACACTGCACCTGAAGGTCACCCTGAGCGCTGCAGCCACCACCCTTCGAAGCAAGAGGAAGGCAAAGAGGCATTGGTGTGACGAGCTCCCTGCACGGATGAGGCAGGCAGCAACCTGGGGTGTGGGGGCAGCTTCCAGTGGCCCGTCCCGAGCACTCCGCAGGCAGAGGCCACCCAGGGCTGACCACAAGCAGGGCTCCAAGTCCAGAGGAAAGCGTGTTGGAGAGTCACCAGGTTATTGCTGCATGTGGGAGCTCCAAGACCTCAGCCTCATCCAGAGGGGTCTTATACGTATGGAATGACACGTAGCACTCATGTCACCTCCTCCGGCCATGAGAAGGGCAGGATGGGGGCTCGGGCACAGCTTGCCCCTCATTCGATGAGCTCCACGTAGTTGGCAGGAAACATGCCGAAGTGGCCGTCTGGCCCGAAGCCACGCCACCAGCCCTCATCGATCACCTCGATGCCCGTGATGAGGTTCTCGGGGTCAAAGGAGATCTCGGTGTCGTCCGCTGCAAGGAAACGACAGAGAGATGTGCTGCACCAGCCGGGGACGGCTTCTGACTGCCAGCACCAAGTGTCTCCTTAGCTCTTCACCCTCTCTGAAACGGTTCCCCTGCCGGCAGGCCCACCAGGGCCCGCAAAAAAGGTGGAGTGGGGCTGAGCCCCGGTGGCGTAGTGGTTGTGCGCGGGACTGCGGCCCACTGGGACGGAGGTTCAATTCCAGCAGTGGGGCTGGGCCTCCTACTCCCACCACTGGAGAGCAGTGATGCCCAAAAAACAAACAAAAAAAAAAGGTGGAGTGGAGCCCTGCCTCAAGCCCTCCTCCTCCCCGGGCCTCCCCGTCTTCCCCAGGGCTCAGCAGGAAAGCAGACTCCACACTGGGGCTCAGCAGGAAAGCAGACTCCACACTGGGCCCACTCCTCTGGCCAGCTCTGGCCCCATGACAGGCTAAGGGCCAATGTGGCTTCGCTCGCTGGAGCCTGTGGGGGTCTGGTTGTGTAGGACGGACGTTCTCCGAGCAGCACCGGCGGGGCTGACTGGGGCTGGCACCCTTCATCAGCCCTTTTCCCTGCCCCCTGAGGGAACCTTGTCCTCTCGCTGCCACCTCTGGTGTGAGAAGGTGGGTCCCAAGAGCATACCTGCTTGGTAGTCATACAAGGCCCGGGCACAAAGCCCCTTCCCAAGCAGCCCTGGTTCCTGCTTGTACTGGATGCTGTGCTCAAAAGCGGTATCGTCTTGCTGTGCCTGTCCAAGAACGTGGCGAGTAAGAAGAGCAGAACCATTAATACCCCAGACCCAGGGCTGCCCCAGGCAGAGCAAGGGAAGGCGGCACAGCACCAGAGCACAAAGGCCACCCCAGGCCCAAGGGCCCAAGGACCACTTGCAAGGCTGGCCACAGCCCCTCCCTGACTCCCACTCTCCCATAGTGAACCGTCCACAACCAGAGGGGAGATTTGTTTCAGAAATGAGAGAATTTGTCACATGCAGAAATGCCAGGCACCCTGTGGTCAGTGTGGCCCAGGACCTTCCCCCAGAAAACCAACCAGTGGGGGCTCTTCGTAGAGGCTCTCCTGCTCCGGGGGCTCCTCGTATTCCGCCTCCTCTTCCACCTGCACCGGAGACTGAGAGGCAAAGGGCACCGAATCCTTGAAATCTGAACCAGAGGGGACAGCTCGCTCAGACTTGACGCACCGCTGCCGGCCCCACTTCAGAGGCATTTGGAACGGGAGTTCCTCAGCCCTGCCCGCCCACTCCAGAATGCAAGGCCTTGCCTGTCCTGGATTTCAAGGAGGCAGGAATGGGCTCCCTGGTGAGGGGCATCTCCGGTTGGGTGAGCTGTTTCTGCAGGAAGGGGCTCTTCAGTTTGCCTGTAAACCAACAAGTAAACTCAACACACGCAGAATCAGGCAGCTTGGAAGAGGAGACGGAGAGACTACCTGAGGGCCCAATGCCTGACTCAGCATGCAACAGGGCAGGGGTCCCCCAGCAAGTCACACTAGATGTGCCAGCCAGTCCCGGATAGGCACCAGCGGCGTGCAACCCCCGCTGGTTCAGAGGGTCTACAGCATCCTCGGTCTGCCTAGCCCACAGGATCTGAGAAGTTGAGACTGGGGAGGAGTCACTGGCAGCTCCCTCTGTTGGCCAGTAGCAGCGGCCCTGTGTCCTCTGTGGCCCCAGTGGTGGCTGATACAGGCCAGATAACCCTACGATCAAGGTCAGGGATTGAAGGTGCCAAGGCTGGACATCACCTGGCCCTTACTTTCCCAGCTCTTGGGAGAAGGCCGAGGCCAGTTCAGCATCCAATTTTTCCTGGGGACTCCGGGGCCCAGGCTTACCTCTCAACTCCCAAACAGTTTTGACCTCGCCCTGCTCACGCGGAACCCCTCGATACAGGTTCTGATCCTCCCGCTTTGTCCCTCGCCTAATGCTGAGACTCAGTAGTCTTACCTGGCTGAGGGCTGGGGAGGGAAGTGGTAGACATAGCCCTCTCCTTCTCTTTGAAGATGTCCCGTGGGTGCCTGTGCTGCTGGAACGGGGGAGAGCAGGATACATTAAGACCTAGAATTCAGGTCCTGGGAGACCTCTCTACTCCAACAACCTCCAAGGACTCCTAAGACCTGGCTGGGGTCAAGTCCAAAGCACTGCCACTTCTCTGATCCCCAAGATGTGTCCCACGTTTGGATCTGCCCAAGCCAAGCCAGTGTTATCATGAACTCCCTGGCTCTCTAAGGAAAAAGGGAGTGTGCCTGTCACTGCAGGTGGCCTCTACCAGGTCTTAGGATGGAGACCAGGAGGTTCTATGTCTGCCACAGGACTTGGGGTGCAGCCAATGCTCAGCAGGCACACAGAAGCAGCAACATCATACCTGGTCTCCCCTTGTCTCAGAAACGACTTCTTGATGTTCAGGTTTCCTGTTGGGAAGAACAGCGAAGAGTCGACTCAAGCCTGTCTCTGCACCCGGTGGGGAAGCTCAGGGCAGGGGCCAGTAGCGAAGGGTACTCTTCTCAGTGAGCTGGGGCTCCACTCCCAGCGAAGGATCAGGCTTAGAGGCAAGCCGATGGTGGGGTCCGGTGGGGAAGGAGAGGCAGGCAGGCACGTCCTTCCAACGAGCAGCCCCGGGGCCTCCTGAACCAGCAGGGCAGGGCTCACCTCTGGGGACGGGAGTCCCGCTCCTGCTCCTGATAGCGCTGTTCTCGGAGAGCAGCCTCCCGCTGCTCCCGCTCCTGGCGCTCCTGCTCCAGCCGCTGCCGCTCCTCCTCGGCCCGCTGCTTCTCCTCCAGCCTGCGGTTCTCCTCATCCTTCTGCAGGAAGAGCTATGCTGCCACACCCCGCACAGCCGCACACAGTAGCCCACACCACATCGCCAGTTTCTGCTGGCACACTCAAAATTAAAGCTAAGGCAAACACGTGTTCCATGGGCCTATGCCATAGAAACGGAAAGCTGACACAGGAAGGCAGACATGGACACACAGCACGTTCCCAGTGAAGGTTGGCTCATCAGTCGGACTCCAGCAGGCTCACCTCCGCTTTGGCCCAGAAGTTATCTTTGCCAACCCTTTTGATCTCGGACATGGCATTGGTCTTTTGGTACACGGAGCCCTGTAGAGGCAGAGCAGCTCGTTAGATACCTAGCACCAGGAGGCTGGGCTGCGGGATGGGAGCTCAGGATTGAGGGAGGGCTGTGAGGACAGCACGTGGTGGGAGAGTCCACAGAGGGCGACACTGTTGCAGTCTGTGACAGTGGCCTGAAACCCGCCTTGGCGAGATGACCCTACCTGACAACAAGGAACCTAAGAGGTCAGTGCACTATGCACGACATGGCTAGGGATCCCAGCTGCGCACTGGACAGAGGACAGGGGGACGCTCAGCCCCTGGTCGCTGGTCCTGCCGGGCACAGGAGACTAACCTGGGAGCCATTCCTAGTGACGCTTGTGAGGCCCCTGCTTTGGCTTTAGGCTGGACCCTGACCACTCGAAGTTCAGCCAGGCCACTCCAGGGCGGGGCCTGCGAACTGCTACTCAGGCAGTGATCTCTGTGGGGCGCTTCCAAGCTGCCCCAAGGCCGGGCCAATCACTTCCCTGGGAAACACTGCCTCATGTGACACTGCCTCCAATCTATGAGTGCTGGGTGAGGGCTGGGCATTAGCCCTGCAGAACTCACCATGCACTGCTGCCGGCAGCCAACCACACATACTCCCAGATGCCTCTTTGGGGCTCAAAGCCAGGGGGGGAGGTTTGCAGGGAGGAACTCACCACAGGTGCTTGGGGTCCTGCATCCTGGAAGCGGCTACTCTCCTTGTGGAAGTTGTAGTTTGCCCCTGAAGCCTTGGCCACCTTCTGCATGATGGACTCGGGCTCTACGTCCTCCTCAGCCCGGGCGTTGATGGTGACATGCGCTCCCTGAGGGGCATGGGGCACAACTGTGAGGACAGGTGCCCGATCCCAGAGAAGGCAGACCCGGTGTGCTGCCCAACCCTATTCCCCACCCCCACCTCCCAAAGAGCTGCTGGCTGCCTCTCAGGAGTTTCTGTCACTGCGAGGTCCACCCCCAGGGTCCCCTGCAAAATGCCGTCGGGCACTCTGGACAAGCACATGTTGTACAAAACAACGCCTGTGCCTGTACAGCCCCTTAGTGAGCCAAGTTCTTCCTGCAGCTCCGACACGCACAGCCGAAAGAGCCCAGCACGCCTGCTAACTGCCAACAAAAGCAGTCCCCTGACATGTGACCCGCCAACGCTTTGTAGACACCTATCTTCAATGAAAAATGGAGACAGCATGGCTGACAGGTGGGGAGATAAGCTTGACGAGAATGTCCACAGGGTCACAAGGCAGTGCGCATGGGCAGCCACCTCGTGCCAACTCCCCGACACACTGCCCAGTGGGTGCTCCGGGCTCAGCACGGCCATGCTGCCATGCCAGGGCCTGGACATGCCCTTCTCCCTCGCTCTCACTGGCCAGTCTGCAGGTCACTCGGGCCAGAGCCTGGTCATCCCCCGGCTGCTGGCCCAGATGGGGCAGCCTCTGACACACTCTGCCGAGGTGTCACTTGTGCCACTTTGGCCTCCCCGCAGCTCTCCTCACCTTCAGGAAGCTGGCCATGGCGCTGACATGATTCGCGCATGCTCCCTTCCGCACATCATTCACACCCTCGCCAGTCTGCAACACAAGGACACCAGTGCGATCTGTAGTTCCCAGGTGTGACATGGACCTTCTGCCCAAGACCACCACCTCCTAAGGGTTTTGACAGCTTCTCCTTGATCCAGAGAACGGGAACTGACAAAGCAGAAGAGCCGGCACGATGGCTGCAGGCTGCTTTCCACTGTGGGGAGGCTGTCTCTGAATTGCTCTGGTCTTCACTCTGGGGGATTGGCCCTGGAACGGAGCGCCTCCCTCCCCAACCCCCAAACTCATGGCCGGCAGAAGATTCCCAGAGGCTCTCAGCACTTCTCTTGGGTCTTCTGCTCTCTAGACTAACTTTCCCGAGGGAGATGCGGGAACGGTATTCTGGGGTTATTTTTGTCCCATTCGCAGGAAGTAATTCTAGGCTAGGAATGTGAATTTTGTGCCAGGCCATATATTTTTCAGGGTACAATGAGTTAACAGATCATTCAGCTAGTTCATCAGCATCAAGACGTCCTCTTGGCCTCTGGGTTTTGTCAGGAAAACCACCGCTTTGGAAGTCCAGCCCTCCTTAAAGGCCACCCCCACAGTACAGGAGGAAAGACCCAGTGGAGCCCCCAGTGGAGCCCCCGCCCCCGACCACACTGGCCCTCCAGGTGGGGCTCCTCAGAACACCACTTTCTTTGGGGAGACAGATCGGGGAGCAAGGGCAGGGGTCTCTCTCATTTCCGCAGTTCCACGTACCCAGTTGATGAGGACAAACTTGGGCAAGCCGGAGTTGGGATCCTTCACCCTGCAGAAGGCGTACATCACCTTCCCGCTGTTGAGCTCCTCCACCAACTCCTCCAGGCCCCCCTCTATAGCAGAGGCACAAGAAGAGGGCCCACTTCAGAACAGATGCCAAGCCTTAACCAGAGTTTCGTCCCCACCCCTGCATCAGTAGTACCTGGAGGGAGTTTGGGGTTGCAGCCCCCCCACCCCCAACATATTTATCAGAGCTGGCTGGGACCTGGGAGTTCTTATTTCTGACAAACTCCTCAGGCACATCTTTTTACACGCACTCATTTAAGAACCACTCAACAAAATTCACCTGGCATTTCGGACAAAAGCAAGTAGTGTTTTGTCACAAATCAGCCACCGGACTTTCAAAAAGAGGGTCTGTACTGCTCCCAGGAGATGTTGCCTCCAGCACAGGGAGTGCTCAGACATGTCAGCGGGAGAATGGGGGTGTTTGGGCGGTAGAACCTTCAAGAGCATCCTCACCCAGCCTTCTTCACAGCCTGCGCCTACTTCTACCCAATGCTGGCCAGGAGACCTGGTTCATGGCTCTTCACGGGCCACTGCCACCCACAGCACTGACAGTGAGCTGCATATGGCTCAGCTCCCAAGCCTAGACCCCCAGGATGGCAGCCTGGGGTCTGGGCAAGGATGCCACACGAGCCCTCCAGGCCCTTGTCTGCCTTCTCCTTTAAGACTCCCCAATGTCTGGCCTGGCGCGGGAGCCCCTCTCCCCATGCTGGCACCTACTCTTCCAGGAAAGTGTTTCGTCTGCTCCAGGTACATAATTGCCTCCACTAGACTGCAGGCCCTGGTACAATGACTTCATTTCTCTAGAGCAGCTGGGTCCATGCAAAGCCCGTCTTACGGCTCTACTGGGGGAGGCCAGCGCTGTGTCAGAAAAGTCAGGGCTGGTCAGGCTGAGGTGGCTCCCTGGTATGTGGTGGGGAGGGCTGGAAGGGCAGGCTGGGGCTGGGCATGCCTCCTGAAGGCCCGTTTCCAAAAGTTCCCATGTAAACCTGTTCTACCACAAAGCAAAGCAGGGAGTTGCCCCACCCCGGAAGCATGCCCCATTAGCTTGAGGTGTTCTCTTCCAGGACCACAGCACCGGCTCTGGCAGCTGGGGAGGGATGGTAGAGAAGGGAGGAGCAGGATGGCCACAAGGAAGTGCTGAGAAGCCCAAGGAGGGACCCAGCCCAGGAAGCAGGAGCCAGGTGACACGGGGGGGGGGGGGTGTTTCTGCTGCCCCTTCTGCTCCATCCTTATCATCAACCCCAAGCAGGACATCATCCACAAGGGGAGTGGATGGTTGGGCCAGCAGCTCTGCTGGGCCAGCATGGGAAAGAGGGGCTTCGGAGACTCGTTCAAACTTTTGCCCCAGCTTATAGGCTGTGGCTGCGATCATGAGAGAGAGAGACTGTCCAGAAGACTACAGGGCTATCCCTGTTAAGTGGGAAGCGGTACAGGACTTTGTTGGGTAGGTCTTCCCGGAGTGTGGATAGTATGTCCCACTGCAGACTCTGTCCCGGCGCCTCCACCTCAGCTGTGGACAATAAACCTTGCCAAAGAGCACGGCAACCATGAGAAAAATCACACTGACAACCCGACTCGTCTCACCCACCCCCACCTGCCTCCGTGACAGCTGGGGAAGCCAGGTTGTCCCTCACCAGTGGAGCAGGAGGGGGAGGGCAGGAGAGGAAGGCAGGGGAGGAACAGGCTGCTCTCGGACTAAGCTGGGCCTCACCGTATGTGGATTCGAACTGGCAGTCTGAGTGGGAGGCGCGCTGCACTTCCCACAGCTCAGGGACCACAGGCAGCGGCAGGAAGAGAGCTGTCCTTGTCAGGATGGTAACCAGGCATTCTCCGTGGCTGCTCTGGGTCCTACACTTTGTATATTGTTCAGGGACATTCAGTGTTCTCTGCCAGCTCCCTACGCCTTTCCCAGGGCTCTCAACTCAGGGGATTAGTGAAGGGCTCACACTTCCAAGGACAAAACTCCACTGCGCGCAGCCCTGCCACCAGACATGGGCTTCCCAGGAATGAATGTGGTCCTGGCTTCCTGCCACCACTTCCTGACAGAGGCATTCTTGGTCTGAGTCCCCACGTGGCCCTCCCACATGCAGCACAGTGTCTTCTATCAATTCTTATGCCCTTTGATCTGAGATTTGTTCTTCAACTTCAATAATGTTGGCAGAAAGACTGAGGAGCTGCTCAGCAGAGTACAAACAGGTTTCTGGTTGGAGAGCCACGGCCATGCCTGGGCACCTGACAGGAGCCACTCCTGAGCTCCCTTCTTCTGCCCAGCACCTGCTCTAAGCACCTGAGGATAAATAAAAAGGGGCCGAGACTTAACTAGCTCAAAACGCCTGTGCAAAGTTTGCAAGTGGCATGACAGCACAAAAGGCAAACAAAAGGGTGCCATGTTCAAAATGTCATGAATGTCAAAAGGCCATCTATACTCCTCTGGAGAGACATAGATCAAGGGTGACAATGAGGCCCCAGGCCTGGCTCCACAGGATCCCAGACTCCACGGTCCACCTCTAACAGGCTCCTCTGCCCAGCTCTTCTCCCAAACAATGCAGAACACGCTCCTGACTTTACCAAGCCCCTCTCCCTGAGGGATCTCACTGTCTGCAGGGTGGAAGCCCAGGCCTGGCACCAGGATCAGCTTCACGCTCAGCTCTCCTGAACCTGAAACCCATCTCTAGGTTAGCTGGCCCTCCATGAGTCATTGAAGATAGGACCACACACCAGCCACAGCCTGACTCCCCGCTGCAGCTGAGTGTTAGCAGTGCAGCGTGGGCCTGGACACAACTGCCGGAGGGCTGGGCAGGCTGTCCGGTTCCAAAGCCCAGCACTGGCCAAGGGTGACAATAACAGAAAGTCTGGGGTGCTCAGAGGGAAAAGCTGTGGCTCTGGCCCCAGTTCTCACCAGGTTTCTGGGGTCACCAGGGAATGGGTGGGCTCTCTGGGTGGCCACTTTGAAATGGGCGGACTTCAAGGACACCTTATGCACTTGACATCTTGGGCCTTGAAACTCCTTCCATTTGAGACCCCAGGTCCTGACTGCTAAGAGGCAAGCGGTGTCAGCGGAAGCACACTAGTGACTCGTGATGCTAGTGACATCTTGGGTCCTGAGTCCCACTCCTTCCACGGCAATGGCTGAGATATCCAAGGACAGGATGCGTGGTCGGGGGTCAACGCTCTCTGCAGATAAGCGCTCTCTCAAACCAGCATCCCCTGCTCCGCCTCCTGAAGCCCCAGAGAGGCCTTTGCTTCCTCGCTGGGTGGTACTCACCTCCAGTGCCAGCCACACGTATGTCATTGCTATTGCCTTCGTACGTAAAGAGCGCCCTAGAACAAAACACAGGGATTTCTGTAACCCACCCCGGGCGTCATCTATCGTGGCTGCCGGTTCCACCCCACCACGTCCAGGGCTCATCTGCGGTGGGCACCCTGCAGGTGGTGTCCCCTCATCCACGAGGCCTTCCAGCAAATTGGGTGAGGCAGACCTAAACTACCACCGGAGCATCGGCACACCCCACAGCCACCTGGCGGGCTCACAGAGCAAACCGGCTTCGAGGGAAATATGAATACCAGCTGTGCGGTATGATGGCCATTGTGGGCACATTCAAATGAGAAACGCTAAGCGGAATTCTGAAAATGCTCGCCTATTCCCAGCTGTATGTGTTTGAACTGCAAAAAGACACTGGTCTAACTTTAAACCCAAAGCATCCCAGAGAGGCCTCCAGGAGGCGCAACGCCTGCTTAAACAGGCTGTCCTGTTGTGAGAAAGACTAGAGCGGCTGGCTGGCGCAGCAGGTCTTGCAGGCCCGGGCTCCCCAGCAAGCACAGGCTGTATGTGGCCACCTAAAAGCACCCGGCAGTGACTTCACAAGAGGCCGCCTGGCCAGATCCTTTTCCGGCACCACCAGTGACATCCATGCCCATGTTTTCCTCCTGCTCACAAACACTGGATTCTAAACCTTGCTTACTTATTCATGAGAGTTCTGGAAAACATTCAGGCCTATCAACTTCACCTCCAGATGGTTCTCAGTTTGGGTCATAGTTAGTCCCTTGACCAGAACTGAGGCGGCGACTCACGGAGAACGAGTCCAGACAACGCGCTCTCAGGAGGCTGCCCGGCCTCGGCACTCCGCAGTAGTGGGGCTCGGCGTGCACGGCATCAACAGTCACACCTGCCCCAGTGTTGGACATTGCCTTGGCCAGCGGTTCTTAACCTGGGCATTGTGACCCCATTGGGGGTTGAACAACCCTTTCACAGGGGTCATCCGATTCATAACAGTAGAAATTAAAATAATTTTACGGTGGGGGGGAGGGAGAGAGAGGGCAGCACAACCTGAGGAAGCGTATGAAAGGGTCGCGGCATTAGGATGGTTGAGAACCAGTGACCGAGGCCAATGGAAGCCTCAAGAACAGAACAGGTTCTCACTGATTTCACCAAGGGCCTTGCCAGTGCCACCAGACAGAGCTGCCTACCCCAGGGGAAAAGGGTTAGATGAGAAGCCAGATGGAGGGCTGGGAGAAAGGCTGCCGGGAAAAGTCCTTTGCTTACAGGAGAGAAATGAGACCCAGGGGACTAGAGACGAGACCTGGGAGCAAGAAGCTGAGAGAGGAGATCGACATCTCGCGTGGTCAGAGTGTGGGGCGGGGAAGGAGACTCATAGCCCTCCTCTCTGCAGACAGGCCATTTGAAGGCCACAGAGCAAACACTGGCAGCAGAGGCTGGAAGGAAGAAGGTGGTCTTACCAGAAGGAACCAAGCGGCTAATAAGCAACAAGTTTTGCGCCCCCCGATGGCCCTCCAGCTTTGTCTGCCACCCCTGTCCAAGCCACCTGGAGAAGAATGTCAGCAGACCAGAGGGTCATGGTCACACTTGATTGAGTCTCACCTGTCTTTCAAAAATCAGCTGGAATAAAGTGGTATGCTGGTCTGTGCAGAGCAAGGAAGTGTGGAGCCTCCCTGTAGCACCTAAAAGGGCTTTGGAGAGTTCCAGGGAAAATTCCATTATCTTTTTTTTTTTTTTTTTTTGTGGCATCACTGCCCTGGTAGGAGTAGGAAGTCCAGTCTTGCTCCTGGAGAGCCACTGCTGGATTTGAACCGCCAACCCTGAGGGCCACAGTCCCGCACACAACCACTACGCCACCGGGGCTCAGACTAAAAATTCCATCATCCTTGAATTCTATTTTCCTATAAAGTTTTGCAGTCTCTCCTACTTACTGGTAACGAGGATACAGAACTTCCTGCCCACAGAACAGAATGAGAGTGACAGAATAAACACACAAGTAACAGTTAGGTGATTAGCTTAGGGACAAGGGTTCTCCCTGCCATGCGGGCAAGGGCCCCCATAGGGGAGGCTGGGAAGAAAGCAGCCAGCTGCTCCAGGCAGGAAGCCCCTGAAGGATCATCTTGCAGGAGATGGTCTGTGCCTGCTCCAGTAGACTCTAGTTCTCTACTCCCCTCCCCCTGTATCCTGCTCATCTGAGCATGACTGTACATGGCTGTGCACAGGGCATGGGAACAGAGACAGGGCTTATCTCCTTCCTTTGAGTGAAGGGCAGCTGGAAAGAATGCTTCCAACAGCGGAGCGTGTCTCGAAGGAAGTAGCTAGGAGTCAAGGACGGTCTCCCTGAGAAGGGAACCTTGGAGCAAGGACGTGCCCTTTGGGGCATCACCTGGGGCGATTCAGAAGGGCACTTCACGTACAGTCAGCAGCAAGAGCAAGGGCTCTGAGGTGGGACGAGCTTGTAGGTGTGAGGAACAGAAAGAGGTCAGCATGGCCACAGTGTTTACGCAGGAGGGCTGGTAAGAGAGATAGGCAGGAGCTGGGCCCCTCCATCTGCTTGATGGAGATTGTGGGTCTAACAGGAAGCCACTGGAGATTTTTTATTATTATTTTTTTTGGGGGGGGGGGCATCACTGCTCTCCGGTGGTGGGAGTAGGAGGCCCAGCCCCACTGCTGGAATTGAACCTCCGTCCCAGTGGGCCGCAGTCCCGCGCACAACCACTACGCCACCGGGGCTCAGCCCCCACTGGAGATTTTTAAGACATGATCTAAACAGATTTACGGCCAGAGAGTGGGGAACCTATCATACAATATTTGAATTTTAAACAGTTTTACTGGCATGTAATTCACACATCTTACAATTCAGTAGCTGAAGTATGAACAGGTATTTTGATGGGTTTGATGATGGCCTGGAAGCTGAGGCCCATGTGGCTTTGGCCAGTGCCACAGCAGTCTAGAAAGTCAGAAGAGATGTGTGCTTTCTGGTTGAGCGAGAGAGGAGAAAAGGCTCAGTATAGGAAGTACCCTAACAAAGGAAAAGGAGGGGATGAAATCAGTAAGCTCCAGAGCAGGAGCTTCGACAGATACCTCTAAGGCAAGGCAAGCAACAGGGCAGGTCTTGAAGCGAGGAGCACTGCAGCAAATCAGTAGCAGTTCTAGTGGCCTAAGAATAAAAAGAAAACTGGGAGAGAACTCCATTAGAAGACTGGAAAACTCCCAAGTCTACATGAGGCTAATCAAGAGTATCTGAAGGAGCAATATCCATCACTGGGCAGGTCTGCAAAGGGGGCGAGACACCTCCAGGGGCTGGCGCCAGCTGACCCTCACACCCATGTGCGCATGGGACGCTCAGTG
>PVJH01041970.1:0-14602 GCA_004026705.1 Nesogale talazaci | reverse complement strand
GGGAAGCTGAGGCAGAAGAGGCACTTGGTTTTCCTAGCCCTCCACATGGACGGTAACGGCTCACCTGGATTTTTTTAGATGTAGTTTGAATGGTCCAGCCTTCACCCTGACTGTACTTACCCTCACGTATGCCCCCTAACTTCTTTGGAATATGAATGTAAGGCCTGAGATAAATTTTAAGAGAATTTAAAGGTGATGTGGTCACTCATGGAAACCAGACAGTGAGCATGAAAAATGTATAACACCCTCTGTTCTCTCTTCCCATTGCCTTTTCCGTTTTCATTTCTGGGTCTCTGGGTCCTGGTTGAGGAGCCCTGGTGGTGTGATGGGCTACCCGTTGGGCCACTGACCCCAAGGCCAGCAGTTTGAAGCCACCGGTTGCTCTGAGGGAGGAGGGGTAGCCCCACTCTGTCTTCCATGGTTCCTGTGGATCTAAATTGACTGGAAGGCAGGAAGTGTGGGGGCTTGGAGGTCTTAGGTAAGGAGTCCTGTGGCACAGTTGTTCAGCTCTTGACTGCTGAGATTAGCAAAGCATCAGTGGTTCCACTAACCTGGCGGAAAGACCAGGGGTTCCACTGTCATGCAAGTGACAATCTAGGTCAAATCCTACTGTCACATTGGGTCGTGAAGAGTTAGGGTGACTTGACAGCCCACGTTAACAAGGATAGTACTCGGATGGAGTCCCTGGGTGGCACACACATTGAAGGCATGCTACTGGTGGCTGCAGTCCACACAGAGATGCCTCAGGAGAACGGGTTGGCGGTCCACTTCTCAAAAGACACCAACAGTCACCGAAGACCACAGGGACTCAGGCACACACAGGGACAGCACAGGCAGAGCTGGCTGGACAGCGGAGATTTCCATTAGGTCTTGGGCTATGTGTGTATTTACGGGGGATGGGTTGGCCTACTGATAGGAGCTGAGGAGGAGAAGGGACTGTCCCGGGCAGTGGTTACAAAGGAAGCAACCACTGAAGCAAGTGGCTGCATGCAGAGCAGCCACAGCTCTGTGGACTTTCAGCGGATGGTCTGGCCGACCATGGCAGTACTAAGAAAGGATAGCCACATCTGCTTCAGGGACAATGATCTAGAGGAGAGCCCTTTGTGCAGCTCTGGACAGGCAATGCATGTGTTTGCTTTGCTGCGGGATTAGAGGGCATGGGTGCAGGTTTGGGCCAGGAGAGGGTAGATACGGGCAGCATGGGCATCATGAGGGTTTAGGTTCAGGCGCAGGTAAGTTTGACACCTGACTTGCTTGTTCATGAAGCTAACACACAGTGGTCACTGCCAGTGGCCCCTGAAGGCTCCCGGACCAGGGAGAGAAGAAGCAGAGGCGGCTCATCAAGGCACTGTTCCAGCATCCATGCCTCCCTACTCACCTCGCACTTCTGCTGTGCCAGCTCTCAGATCTGAGTTCTCCACAAGTCGTTCTGAGGACCAGTGTCAAACACCTGTGCACACGCGAGCTATCATGAGATATCCTGGACAGGAGACGACTTTGGGGCCTGGGGTTTCAGGAGTGGAATATTACAATGCAGAATCCTTTCTCACTGAAGACAAAACCCTGAGGCCATGAACTTCCATTGAAGCAGGAGGGAAACCCTCGTGACCAGGGGACCCAAAATGGGAATAGATGAGACTACAAAGATATCTCAGGTCTTTAATTAGTCCCCCCTAACCAAAATGGCTCGTGTGTGGCCCTGAAGACAGTATGATGGATCAACTGACTTCTCAAAATTGACTTCCTAGCCCCTATCTATAGTCCAAGCTCCAACCACCAGCCATTGAATTGACTGGTTCATACTGACCCTGTATAGGGTTTCCAAGACTGTAAATGGCAGATAATTTCACTTTTTTCCCCCCTTTAGCGAGAATGGCTAGTGGGTTTGAATCTACAACCTTGAGGTTAACAACTCAACACCTAACCAAGTCCCAACAGGGCACTTATCTATATCTGCAAGTATTCCATAAGGGTCTTCGTCTGTGTGGTCCAGAAGTGGTACACTGAAAATCAAATTTTAAAGTGCTCTTTAGAACAACAAAATCAGGACACTTATGATTACACACACACACACACACACACATATGTATATATGGATAGGTTGATGCAATGAAGAGGAATATAACAGCTAACTAATTCACATGGAGAGCTCAGTTCAACTCACTTTCCTAGGAGTCTTTCAACTCTTGTGGGCTGCTGGGTCTAAGGTCAAAGAAGCAGAGAGCAGCGTCTTCCCTCAGGCAAGGCAGGCAGAGTCTTCCCACAGGCAGCAGGCAGCAGGGGGTCAGCAACAGTCAGTGACTCCAGAGCTATTGAAGCAGACCCCAGATGGGATCTGGAACTTAAGCAAGGCAAGGCAATAGGATCCACCAGCCTCAAACCCAAGTGATGTGTGCACCAGCAGCATGGTGAAGCAGGTCTCAAAGAAGCCTCAAGCTCTAGCAAACAACCCATGGTTAGCTTGGCCCATGGATAGTGTCATACACAGATTGAGGCAGAGAACTAGCTAAAGCAGCAGCATGCTGGTCTAATCACCAGAGTACAAGAGAGACGGGGGTGGAGGTGGCAAAGTAGGAGGGGTGGAAGGGGGGCCTTGCAGAGCCATTTATCTCTTTGCCCTCCAATCAAATTGCAACCTAGTGAATCCAACTTGTTTCTATGGGCCAGGTTGTCTCAATAAAGCTATAACGTGGTATAATTGACTGCCTGATTTTATCAAATTTAATGGGTCTTGCCTTACTGTAAAGTTACCAGCTATTCTTTGGGGAAAAGATGTTCTTTTCCTATAAAGGGTCACAGGTTCAGAAACTCACGGGACAGGTCTACTGTGCCCTATGGGGTCCCTATGAGTTGGCAGCAGACAGGTTTTTTTGTGTATGTTGCCTTATTTGGGGAGCTCTGGTGGCATAATGGACCTCAAAACCCACCCCACTCCCCCAATGTTGGTAGTTTGAAACCAGCAGCGGTTCCCCAGGAGAAAGACTTGGCATCAAGTCTAGGACAGTGAGTTGGTTTTTGCTTCTTCTTCTTCTTTTTGCCGTAGTTTTAATCAGGGGACTCAAGACCTGTCCTTGCTGCAGCAGTCTGGGGGGTGAGGGGAGGTGATGCAATCATGATTAAGTGGTTCAAAGGGCTTTGGGAGAGAGTCAGGTGAGTCTGCACATCTTAAGGGGTGTGTCAGTCAGCTCAATACACTAAGAGAAAGTTGACAGGTGTGAGTAGACAGAGCCAGGCTGGCCAGGCGGACCTTGGTTTCATAGTACATTTCTTTTTTCGAAAGCAACTGGTCATCATCCTGTTGTACCGAGTTCTCTCTAACCATGAATTCTTGGCGCTGGCTATGTTTCACCTTATATAATAAGCTGGATACCCATCACATGTTCTGGGGGTGGGGTGTGACTAAGAACTTACACCTTCTCTTCTTTCCTAGATTCCCCCTTATCATTTAGTATAAGATTCCATTTCCAAGTGATAATAATAAATGCATATTGGATAGGTGGGTGGATGGCTAAGTGGTCGGAAACATGGATGAATGGAAGAATGGATGGATATATGGGTGTCATCTAGGTGAAAAGTAGGGTGTTTGGATAGGAGGGGGAAGGAGAGAATAGGAGGACGAAGAGGAAAGAATGAGGAAGAGGGCAGGGACGATGGAGAGATGACCAGGTCACTAACCAAAAGCGGGGTCATTTCCTCGTGCTGAGTGCAGGGACTCACCTCTGTTGGCCAAGGCCATTGCTAGCATGGCCTTATCAGACATCACTTCAAAGGAAGGGAAGCACCTGCAATGTCCAGGTAGAGAGGCATTTGCTCTCTATCCTGAGGGTTCCTGGTCTCCGTCATCCTCCACTTGTACGGGTTTCAGGATTCGGTGGGGGTGAAAACTGGGTGCTTCTCTGACTTAAACGTTAACTATAGGGCTTTGAGGGTGCAAGGTGTCCCTTCTCCTGGGGAGGAGTGTGGTCTTGTGAGTCTCTGTTGCTTGCTTGCCCATGTGTGTCCCAGCATGTCTACGGGGGCTTGTTTCTATGCACGTCACCCACTGTCTTTGCCACTGGGCCTGCCTCCACTGCTCCAGATTCTCCGTCGGTCCTTCCATGCATGCACCATCTTTTTCATTGTGCCTGTCAGCCATGCCAGGCCCCAGTGGGGTGCTGCACAGTCTCTTCTGCTCCCCTCTGGGACAGCTGATGGCTGCCATCTATCAGTTGGCATGTCTTTGCCTCTCAGGAGCGAGTCCCATCACCCCACCGGGGGTGACAAGCTCTTTCCTTTAGCGCCAGAGAACTTGCCTCCCACGCTGGAGGCTCCTGCCCTCCTCTCTTCTTCCTGGCACTGTGAGATGCCCCTTCACATGTCACTGCACATCCATGGGACGTGTGGCCCAATCCTGGAAGACACCTAGAGCTGGTGCAGCCGAGAGTGGTGTTTAAGTGACAGAAGAGACGACGCTGCACGTGGCCCCCGAGAATGACTGACAGGTGAAGAGATCAGAAGGAGCACGCCTCGAAGGTGGAGGTGGCTCCCCACCATCCTGCTTTGACTCCACTCCACATCACCTGCCACCGACGAACCGGGCCAGTGGGGGCGGAGGGCAGTGTAACTGATCCCGATGGCCACCGTCACACCTGGAAAGCTCTGTGCCCACACGCCCACAGTCTGGTCCTCCTTCTTTTGCAGCGAAAGTGATGTCCAGCAGCTCTGGCTGCAGCTGAGGAAGGAGGAGCCACACTTACTGTCCAACTTTGAGGACTTCCTAGCCAGGATCTTCTCCCGCCTCCAAGAAGCCCAGGAGGAGAGGAACGAGCTGGAATGTGCCCTAAGAAAGTAGGTACCCACTTTGTCGCTGCTTTGCGACGTATTTGTGAAACATGATTAACACTGAAGATATGGGTGATTCTTCTGTGATGCCCGTATCCTTTTTTTCTTTTTCAAAGGTCTTCGCATGTACTAACCCAGCATTTCTCAATCCGTGGGTTGAGACCCCTTTGGGGGTGTCAAATGATCCACCACATAAGGACCTGTGTTAAAGGGTCACGGCATGCAAACACCGTGCTAACCACTCACCAGATACTGAGCACTGTTTTACATACGGCATATATGCCAGCCCAGAGGTCGGCAAACTGGGGCTCACGAGCCTTCTGTGGCTCTCTCCGTGTGAACATGTGGCTCTGAAGTCAGCTTGAAAACATTTGAAGGTTATTTCAGATCATAGTGATTTCATTGTTCGGAAAAAGTTCTTAGGAGGGACGGAATGGGCCCTTCGGTCTCAAGAGTTTGCCGACCCCTGTGCTAGCCCGTTAACTTTCACAGCTCTTTCAGGTGAGCTCTGTCCTACAGATGAGCATTTCAAGGCACCGAAAGATTAAAGGGCGTGTCCCACATAATGCAGCTTGTAGACCTCGGTGCCCAGGGGATCGCTCACTGAGTTGCTAACCACAGATCAGCTGGGCAACCCAAGCCCTGCCCTCCCACACCCCCCTCCCCCCACACCACCCCCCTCCTGGGAAGAAAGATGAGGCTTTCTGCTTCCATCGTGATGTATGATCTCAGGCTGAGCCCCGGGGGCATAGTGGTTGAGTGTGGGACTGCGGCCCACTGGCTTGGCGGTTCAAATCCAGCAGCAGCAAGGCTGGGTAGCTCCCACGACCACCAGAGGGCTGTGATGCCCCCCCCAAAAAAACAAAACAAAACAAAACAAAAACAAACAAACAAACAAATATCTATGGTCTCAGGCACCCACAGGAGTACCTCTGCTCTGTACTGCAGACTCTGAACTGATTTGGCGGCTCTGAGTCTGTTGCTGTTGCTCAGTGGCAGAGCCTGAATTTGGAGTGAGACACTTCGGTCCCTGAAACCTAGAATTTTTCTCTCTCTGAGCAGAAACACCTCAGTACCTTGAGCCTGACCTGAATTATTTCAGACCACCTCACTTTGCCTGAGGTAGCATTTCTGTAAGGGGGTGTGTTCGTCCGGGGTTGACTAGAGAAACAAATTCATAGACATCCTCATATGTGTATAGGAAAGCGCTTTTCCTACTCCCACCACCGGAGAGCAGTGATGTCCAAAAAAAAAAAAAAGAGCTTTGTATACATGAACAGTTGAATATTGAGAACACATCCAAGCCCAGATCAAGTCCATAAGTCCGATCTTAGCCCATATGTCCAATGCCAGTCTATAAAGTCCTCTTTAGATACACAGACACCTGCAATGACACCGAATGCAAGGAGGTCATAGGCCAGTGGGTGCAAAGTCTAGTGAATCCAGGGGCAGTAAAAGCATCTCAGCAATGGCAGGGGTTTCCACGTGGCTACGTCAGTTCCCAAGGCATGGGGTCTATCAGCATAGTGCCATGTGCCTTGTCATAAAGCGTCTCTCAGGGAGTGGGACGAAAGACAGAATGTCTTCTGCCTCCAAGGAGGAAATACAGGAGTTCCCAGAATCCTCAGGAAAAGGACAGGCCTACACAGAGGCCTCATTGGCTGGCACTTAATTGACAGGCTAGACTGTAATTCTCTCAAATTCACAGCAGATTATAAAACTACCACAGGGATTTCACAGCCCTTCCATACCAAGAACTCCTCCCCCCACCCCTCCCCACCAACTGCTCAGTCCCTTCACAGCTTCACTTTCCTTCTGCTGCCACTTTGTCCCCAGTTATCTTCTGGAGCGCTGTGATTTCTTGGATCCCTTCCCTGGAGGAAACAGAACAGCATTTTGAACAGAACACCTAAAGGGACTTCTGACACTGAAGCCCTTATGAGAGCGCACACGCCCTCAGGGGCCTGCAGCTGGTTCACAGCTGCGGAGTCACATGTTGTGAGACATGGAACTAGATATGTGATGTCTAACTGAGTCCTTTCAGGATGACCTCAAAGCCTTTGTGACCAGATTTTAACATTGGTAAAGCAGGACACCATTGACTGGGATGGGGGTGGGGGGTAGAGGGGGTGTATTCCCTTCCCGTTTTCTCGCTGTTCCCTAGCTTGTTGTGCATTCTTTCCGAAATTGGGACTTTTTTAAAAAAACGCCGCAGGGCATGGGAAAAATTGTTTAAAATCTGGATTGTCCTGCCAAAAGCGAGACATCCGGTCACTTTACCCAAAGGTGAGGTCAAAATACAGAGCTAGTTTTGAGGAGAGCTTGGGAGCCACGGAGCCAGCTCTCTCTACCAGGTGTCCCCCAGACAGGCAGTCTTCCCCGGACACGCATGGGTGCAGGCTCTGTTCTGTCTCACAACCCCATGGCTGGGAGACCCCTCTCCTGTTGGTGCAGCTGCTTCCCAGAAAGCCTCTGAGGGGCCTTCTGGGGGCGGAGCCACAGACAGAGCACTGAAATGGCTCAGAGACTGCACACCGCCCTGGTTTCCACAGCGTTGGTCACCATGGGTCGGTGGCCTGGTGGTTACACATTGGGATGCAATCCCCATGGCCAGTGGTTCAAAGCCACCAGCACCTTCGAGGAAGAAAGACAGGGTTTTCTACTCCCTCAGACAGTCAGAACCACACAGGAGACGGCCATGAATCAATATGGGCTGCCTGGCAGTGGCCCTGGCTTGGGGTTGGGAGTCGCTCCCCAGGGCCCTGAGCCCTGGCTCTTTTTCGTTCCACGCCTCCCCCGTGCCACCTCTCAAAGACGTGTTGGTGATCACTGCACGCACGTTGTATTGCTGGAGCAGAGATCACTGCTGTTAGCAGCCCCAGGGAACAGCGTGGAGCGGCCCAGCGGGATTCCTCGGCTGTGATTTCCACAGAAGCAGATCACCGTCTCCCCTGCAGAGCAGCTGGCTGGCTTAGAATGGCCAAGCTTGGGGTTGGCGACCAAGCACTGCACCTTCCCACCACTTCTCTTTGGGTCTGCAGAGACCTAGGAAAGGGATCTCAAGCATCAGGCCCCGAAGCGCTCCAGAGGCAGCATGGTTCGGCCAAAGGGGTGCAGAGGGCCTGCGGCTCTGTGAAGGGGATGCAGCCCTGTAGGTGGAGCAGAGCTGCCCCATGGGGTTTCCAGGGCTGTGACCTTGACCGAAGCGGACAGCCACGGCTTCCTTCTGCAGAGCCACGGGTGGGTTTGAACTGCTGGCGTTTGGGTTCGTGCCTGTGGAGGATGCTGTGGAGTCAACTTGAAATGCCAACTTTAAATCTCGATTCTGCTACTTCCTTAGCTGGGTGATTTAGACCAAGCCTTTCAGCCTCTCTGAGCCTTAGCTTTCTGAACGGTAAAGAAGGGGTGGGAGGGTTGTTTTGAAGACCCTATATCCACGAGGGTTGGGAATATTGCTGGTGTGTTAAGTGCTCAACAATGGATCATGGCGATCAGTTGCATTCTCCTATTGTTGTACATGAGTAGGTTTGTCGTTCTCAAGCAGAGAGCTCGCACCGTGAGGCCATTGAAGGGGCCATTTCACAAAGCTCACTGCCGTTGGGTCGGTCGGTGCTGGCGCTGTGCCTGCACAGGACGGGACAGTGCGGCCCCTGTGAGTTTCAGAGACTGTCACTCTTTATCGGAGCAGAAGGCCATCTTTCTCTCATGGAGCGGCTGCGGGTTTCGAACTGCTGATCTTGGGTTAGCAGGCCAACGTGTGACCACTCTGCCACCAGGTCTAGAGTTATGCTCTTCAAAGTGTGCCCTCCGGTCCAACAGCTTCAGTATCACCCGGGAACGTGCTGGAAATGCAGGCTCCCAACCTCCCTGAATGTATGTGTCTCGTGACTTCCTGGGTGGATTATAGCCCTCGGTTTGAGTCATGCCTGCCTCTGAAATCAACTAGCTTACTGGTCTAGGTCAAGTGACTTGACCTCTCCTGAACCTCCATTGCTCCCTTATAAAATGAAGGAGGTGGATTCATTCACGTGTTTATTTCTCTGCCCTCATCCTAAACAGACCCACATCCAGTCTTGCTTGCCTGGAAGACCCCCAGGATTCAGACGGCCATGCCCAGAGAGGGGGGTAATCACAGCCTGACTCGGTGGACACTTACTCAGACCTGGCCTGAAATGGTCTCTCTCTGGGAGAGGTGAATGCTCCCCCTTGCTGAGGAGCCTCTGGGCTCTGGGGTCCATCTGTTGTGTAGCAGTCTCTAGTAGGGCTCTCACACCAAGGCAGGGATTCCTTTCAAAGGCCTTGAGACGAAAATCAAGGCCGCTCTTGACTGCTTGTGCAAAACTAGCTGAGCTTTCCCAACGCCTCCCTCCCCCTCCTCCATGAACATCCTTGTGGGTGACCTTGGCCTTGGGGGGGGGTCAACTGATACCAACTATGAGCTCTGTGGGCTGTCGTGATTCATTGAGGCTGAGCTGACCGGCCAGTCCCATTTCCTGGAGCTCTCTGGATGCAATCCCTGAGCAGCGCACTGGCTTTGGAGTGTGTGTTTCACATGCTTCGTGATTCCAAGTCACAGGGAGACGTGCACATTATTTTCTGATGTGCATCCACTTGCACATGTCCACCTGTAACACAAGCTTCATGGACAGAACTCGCCTTTATTAGCTGGGAGCCTCTCTGGCCTCTTGATTAGCAGTGTCCTCTTCGGATGTACAGCATCCTGTGAGTTAGGTTGGCTTGCAAACTGCAAGGTTAGAAGTTGGAGACCAGCGGCCCCCTCGAGGGAGAATGATGAGGTGTTCTACTCCCATGAAGAGTTCCAGGCTCATAAACCCACAGGGGCAGCTCTGCCCTGTCCCTCAGGGTCACCGTGAGTCCCACTGCATTGTTCACCACCTGGAGCAGACGACCTTGCAGGGCCTTTGTAGCTCAGAAAGCGACCGGTGTATGGGCGCTGCTGTTGGCGGACGCCATCCCTTTGAGTCAAGACAATTCTCGCTCACAGGGACGCTCTGGGGCGAGCGAAACTGCCCCCTAGGATTCCCGGGGAGACAGTCACCACACAGAGCAGACCCAGCGGCCACTTCTGAGTGGGCTCTTCACTTCCAAGCCCCCCAGGGCTACTCCTCCATAGAGTCTGGCCTATTTAGATGGGATTCTGGCCTTTGCAGATGGATCCAGGTGAGGTTACATCTTCCAGGAGAAGAGGCAGGTGCTGGACTGCATGAGCGAGGTTACTGTGTGAGGTGGCAAGCTGTCCAGGCCTTCCTGAGGGCTGAGGGAAGGAGCGGGGGGCAGCAAGGTCCGGTGGAATCAGAGAGGAATCCTGAGAAGAGTGGGGAATACCGTGAGCTCTCCGCAGAGCCTCCCGGCTCCTCCATGAGCTGCATCTGAGAAGCAAGCTTCCATCCCGCAGAAGCAGGACCCGGACCCAGGGCGAGGCACCTTCTGAGCCCCTCCTCTGAGCCTCCCTTGGGTTCTGCAGACAGAACACACACACTCCTTGTCCTTGCTTGCTATTCTACCAGGGAGGCAGGGCTTTAGGACCCAGGACAACCCGCAGGAAAATGCAGCTGCCACAAAGCCCCCCAGCTATAAGGCCCTGAAGCTGAAGCTGGCCCTGGTGGTGGCTGCTTCAGCCTCCCATCCTTTTCCAAGCCACGCCTCTTGCTGTAGTTCCTCCTCAGAGCCCAGAGCAGATGGGAAGGGCACCTGGGGACCTGAGCCTGGCCAGGTAGGCGGGATGTAGACTTCCTGTCCCCAGATTTCCAAGCGGGGCCCTGACCTTCAAGGGTCAGCGGTCTTGCTGCAGTAAGCGTTCTCTGCAGAGTCGCCCTGGGATTTGGGGACACAGGCCGGGGCAGCGGAGCCGAAATGAGTGCTTGGGGAAAACTCCTGAAAGCTCACGTCAGGAGGCCTATTCTCAGTATTCCAGGCCCCAGTCAGGAGCACCTCAGCAACCGCCCGCCCTTACTGCCACGGTGCGTCTGTCCTTTCTGCCCTCACCTGCGTTTTAGGAGAAGAGGGACGGGGAAGTCTGGGGGATTCATCCTCCCATCTTGGAACCAGGTCATCCTCTGCCCAGTGTTCCCCTGTCCCATGGAGCTGAGCTTCCCACAGCGTCTGCAGAGCGAGGGGCCTTTGGGAGACAGGCGGTCCCCAGCCACTGTCCAGATGCTGTTTATCTGGAGAGACGTCATGGACTGCCAGACTAAGGACTGGGCTTCCCGTCTGACCGACACTCGGCTCCCAGTCACAAACCACGGACCTGCCACTCCGGGGTGTGGAGCTTCTGAACATGCCACTTTGACTAGGGCAGTCGGGACAGGCCCTCGTTCCCTCAATGCCAGGGAGTCAGCACTCACTCACATACAGGACCGGCGAGGACGCTCTCTGTGGGTTTCTAAGGCTGGGGCTCTTTGCGGGAGTCGAAAGCCCCGTCTTTCACCCGGGGAGCATCTTCTGGTTTCAGACGGCAGCCCGGCACGCACCGCTACACCACCAGGGCTTCTCCGCCCGGGCCCCGGGGTCATCGGTGTGTTCTGACGCACAGCGACTCTCCTTCCAGCGAGGGTGGCAAAGGGCAAAGGGTTCGAGGCAGCTCTGACTCGTGCTGACCCCACGCTGGTCAGAGCAGAGCGACCGAGGGTGTTCAGTGGCTGGTTCTCCAAAAACCAAGGCCAGGCCTTTCTTCCCGGCAGCCTCTGGGGGAACTCCCACCTCCCACCATCCAGTCAACTGCTGAGCGCCTGCCTCCCCTGCCCACACATTCAGGTCAGCAAATAGAGCATCCTCCTTGGGGGCAGTAGCCCGCACACCCACAGGCTCTCCAGTACCTGGTGGAAACCCGGGCTGGGGTCCTCGGATGAGTGTCCCTTTGCTCCAGAGAGTCACGTCCTAGGAGAGGGAACCCCTGAGCGCACATCCTAGGTGAGTCTGACCCCACGGTGAGAAGGGTCGCTTTGAGCTCTCCTTGATAGAATACGTATCTATCAGCCTGCAAAGCTAGCCCCCAAACACCCTTGCGACCCGCCATTTCTCTGCTGCTTCTAGAGTGGAGGCCAGAACTCCTCTGTGGGGGGGATGTGTGGTGTAGGCCTGTGTTGTTATTTGAGCCCCAGTCACCCTGGCAGCATTGCCCTGAGGGCAAAGGGAAAGGCAGGGTGGGTGTGGGGGGTGTTGGTGCTCTCGGTACCCCCTGGATGTGATGGGTCAACCTGGCTGATGAGAAATGGTTTGTTTTGTGGGAGGGACTCACGCCGCAAAGTTGGTTCGTACAAGGCAGCAGAATCTCATTAGGTGACGAGCCATCCATCTTCAAAATCCAATCGGCGGTTTCACACTCTGCACTTCTGCCCCCCTCGTAGGTTTCCTTTTTATTCTGCCCCGCTCCAGTCGTCCAAGTGTGTGTGTGTGTGTGTGTGTGTGAGAGAGAGAGAGAGAGAGAAAGAGAGAGAGAGACTGGTTTCAGGAGAAACGAAACTGTCCCTAGGAATTTCCTGCCAAGGGTTTCTCTTCACAGTGCAGAGGCTGCAGCAGCCTGAAGGAGTCGGCAGGGGGCAGTGGTGAGTCGGAATCTCTGACTTACCGTCCTCATCCCAAGCACGCAGCTAGCTGAGCTAAGCCCGCCCTCATTTTCTTCTGGAACAAATAGCAGGCATGGCGTCTTTTCTCCCAGGCTGGAGTCAGTGCACGGCCACTGGAGGGATAGGAGATGATCACCCATTGCTGACCTGCCACTGTGGGGCAGCGAGTCCCGCATCTCAGCCCTTCTAGCCATCGTCTGCCTGGGGGCCTCCCAGCCTGCTGGCAGAGTGAAGGGCCTCCAGCCTCGGCGACACCAAAAAACCCCTCTCACTCTGCCAAGTCGACGTGGACACCAAGTGACCCCCCAGGCTAGGGAAGTGCTGTTCCTCTGGGTTTCTAAGACTATAAGTCCTCACTGGGGCAAAAAGCCCCACCGCTGTCCCGGGGAGCAACAGGTGGTTTTGACCTGCTGACTCTGCAGCTAGCAGCCCAAGATTTAGCCAATGCACCTGTCGGGCTCATCCCCCTCACACTCACCCTCTCCCCCGGGCTCCCCTAGAATTGGTCAAAATTCTCCTTGTAAAATCAGAACAGTTCCTCTCCAAAGCTCTGCCTTAAGGTTCAGCCTCTAACATGTAGAGACTTCCATTTCTTCTCTCCAAGGTCAAAACCATATGCCTACATGTGGGAAAGAAAGAAGCTGCATTGGTTGGGGGTGGGTTTTTTGGTTTTTTTGTTTTGTTTTGTTTTGGGCCTGGAATAGTTTCAGCACCCTCCTGCCCAGACACTGGGGAATGAAGCCGATGACTTTATGAGGCCGCCCAAGGTTCCAGCCCTTTCTCTTCCAAAGTGAGAGAGAGGGAGCAGGAGGGAAAGCTGTGACCGAGCAGGAGTCTATAAATGCAATGCCTTGGACTGTGTCATTAGCTGGAGGTCTGGCCCTATCTGCAGTCATGCTCCCGTCCAGGCTAGCGCCATAACTCGCTGCGTGAGCGCTACTCTGTGAAGGTTAATTAATTTTCAGTTCCTGCGGGAGGCTGGCAGGCTAAGTTATTGCTAACTACATCTCACCTCCCAGTTCCCCGAGAATCGTCTGCAGCGGCTTCTGAGAACCGAGGTCTAATATTTGTATTTGAATCGCTCCTTCCCTATCCTTCCTCCCCATGTCCCTTCTCCATCCCACCCCTAGCTCTCCAGAAGTCCCGTGTGCGCTCTCTCTCTCTCTCTCTCTCTCTCTCACACACACACACACACACACACACACACACACAAATACATACCATTTATAGAGAAGGCATTTGCCACAGTCAGACACACTGGGTGACCATTTGTCCACGTTATTGGCCTTGGGATTTTCAACATAGGTTTCTGAAGGACTTTACCACATCCAGATGCACCACTGCCATGAAGAGATCTTCAGGAGAGGGGAAAAACAAACAAACAAACAAAGACACCCTTTCTCCTTCCTCTCAGCTGCCGAAAGCCTCTCTTTTCTGGATTCATCTTTTCTTCATGTTTCCCCCTAAGAATTCCGCCATCCTCCCACCAGCGGAGCACAGGGCTCCCTCCGCTGCCCGTCAGCCAGGCCTCTGAGGTCACGTCATCACAAGGTCAGACAGAGCGCAGGCAGGAGTCCAGCCTCACAGACACGCCTCTCCTCTCTGATTCTCAGTTCTGGGCCGCTGCATCTCGGGACTTGGTGCTCTGAGATGCTACGTCCCTGGTAGGCAGAGCGCCTAACTTAAAATACGCATTATGTTACTTGAAAGTACTTCAAGAAGCGCTTAATCAACATCGTCTTAGGTAGGTAAGGATGCTGCAGGCCTCCCCCAGTCTTCTCTCTGAGTCATCCCAGGCTTTGGGCCTCCCCCATGTCCTTTTACTAGCTCCCTCTCCCCAACACACATTTCCTCATTTCTGCCTAGGTCTTCATACCATACGAGGGGGGACCCAAAGCAATCCAAAACATAGCTTTTTTTCAAAGCTATGTTTTAATGCCCCCCCCCCCGCCCCCCGGCAAGTACTCTCTCTCTATTACACTTACCAGTAATACATTTGTCAACTCTGTGAGTCCATTCTTGGAAGCATTTTTTCAAACTCATGGCTGACAGCATCTCCCTCATTTTTCCCCTTCACCTCTTCTATGTTGTCAAATTGCTATCATTTCATGTGCCTCTGCATTTGTGGGAACAACAAGAAGTTTCAGGGAGCAAGGTCAGGTGAGTCAGGTGTGAGGGGCAAGAGAGGCATTCTG
>PVJH01041969.1:0-14608 GCA_004026705.1 Nesogale talazaci | reverse complement strand
ATGTTTGAGCTAATAGCTGTAAGCACTGTGTATTCACCTAATCCACAACCATATTCATTTTGCTGAGCTTCTACATGTGCTGAGCTTCATCATTATATCCAGAATGATGTCTGTTAGTATCCATACACACTCATGTGTATAATAAAGAGCTTTATAAACAACCCAGTCCAGATCAATCTATAAGTCTGATATTAGCCCACATGTCTGATGCCAATCTATATAGCCCCCTTCAGACTCACAAAACGCATGCAATGACCCCAAATGCAAAAAGGTCATAGACCAGTGGGTGGAAAGTTTTATGGATCCAATGGTGTTGGAAGCATCTCAGTGCTAGCAGGGGTCGCTATATGATTTCTTCTAGCTCCAGAGGTCTCGTTCCATCAGTCTCTTTCCATGTGTCTTCTCCACAGCGATGTCTCCCAGGGGATGAGCATGTATCCCATCTCCAGCAAGCTATTTATCTCCTTAGTGTCTCCAAATAAGTTTGTCAAGCTACTATCTGATTGACAGGCTAGACTCCACCCCTTTACTCTAAATCATAAAATTGTTATCAGATTATTTAACTACCACAATGTCCTTTTCAGTGGCTGGTTTCTTCTAAGAACATTATCAAAGCACACAGAAGTGTTGCTATTCTAGTCTCAAAGGAGTCTTCTGGATGTACTTCTTTCCAAGACAGTTAAGTTTGTTCTTCAGACAGGCTAAGGGTATTTTCAGTATTATTCACCATCCCCATGGTTCGAATGCATACATTATTTATTATCAAGCATATATATATATATATATATATATATAAATTCTTTGAGTCAATTATTTGTGTTATCCTCGGTTCATGTGACAAATTTGGAGGCCACAATGGTAAGAAGCGAGAACAATGTTAACCTTTAGCATTCACTGATACCTATAGCAAGTATGCCATGCCCAACAGAAGGAATAATCAGACCTTTCAACCAATCTGTAACATCAAGTCAAGAGGACATAAACCTATCACATTTGAACGCTTATCAACTTGGTACCCTTAAACTTCTCTTTAACTATATATATAACATTTCACAGACAAGAAAATCAAACATAAGCCTATCAGGATAAAGCAAACATGTGCACAATCAGAAATACACCAAATCCATTCATATGTACTATAAATAAAAAGGACAAAAATATTTGTTACAAAGATGAAATACAAGCCATTAGTCTGTCTCTGCAACTGATCATATAGCAGTAGCTGGTATTTAGAATTACCTTCTTCCACTACCCATGCCGTATTTTCTATGTCCGCAGAGAATACCTCACTAGAACGTTCTGCTTTTTTTTAACCTGGTGGGATGACTCAAACTTTTATTCCAGAAGGGTATGTGCCATTAGTGGTCATATCAGATGGGGTTACTGCATTATACTAAAAACTGTAATTAAAGGACATCTTACTAAAGCATCTATTGGATTTATCAGACATTTTTCTTTACCTCCATTGTGTAGTAACAATCTAATTTCCCCTTGGTAGTCAAGTTTAATCACACCATTCAATACAGTAACATCTTTTTTTATCCGTTAATCCAGAATTATGAGGAGCCCAAAATGTCCAGAAGGCATTCTTAACTGTTTACCCAAAGAAAGCAATGCTGCTCTCCAGTTGGAAGACTTCATTCCTTTGAAACGAGGATACTGAGATATGAAGTGCATAGTGTTACTGGAATAAGAATAAAAAGATGCTTCAAATGGTTCACTGGGAATAATAGTGAATGGTATCACTCCCTTAGTTCCTGGACATCTGAATCATGGCTATTGAAGACATGGCACCATATACTGACCACTGGTTTACCAGGATATACAGCTGTCTGGAGGGCATTGCCAAGCACTGCAAAATCTTGCCATCTAGCTGATGTCATAATTGTGTCTTTAGAAGTCCACACCTGCATTCTATCTGTATGATGGGACACAGGGTAAGACTAGTGGATTCCACAAGCACGCACCTACTGCCACATTTCATGTGCTATGTGCTTATAAAGAGACCAGATTTTAACATTGGTAAAGCAGGACACCATTGACGGGGGGTGGGGTGATATATTCCATTCTTGTTCTCCTGCCATTTCCTAGCTTGTCAAACATTCTTTCCAAAAATTGTGGATATGGGAAAAATTGTTTAAAAGTTGGACGTCTGGTCACTTTATTATAACACATGCTGATGCAGTCTTTAAATCTGTAGATTATAGTCATTACCAGAAGCACTGCATGCAGGGATAGCATATTAGCTTCTGGAAAAAAAAGTCTATTCTAAAATGAATGAAACTCTGCCCTATCCATGATGGAAGTGGTCCTGTGTCAACTTGCTAACTTGCTGATTGATCTCCACCAGGAATGGTCCCATATCAAAACCTCTACTGTTGGCAGATTGAGCATTCAGCAGTGGCAACAGTCAACCCAACTTTAGTAAGTGGAAATCCATGTTATGGAGACCAGGAATGATTCTATCCCAGCCATCATAGCTACGTTGCTCATGGGCATCATGGGCAAAGCACTTATGACTGGGAAAAGAGGATGAAGGGTTCCCACAGAACTTGTTATCCTGTTCATTTGATTGTGAAATCTTCCACTGTAGAAGTAACATTTTCGTAAGCATTCATATGAAATACAAATATAAATTCTTATTTGGCTTATCTATTTACAAATCTCTCCCTATAACTTCTTTTCACATGCTAAGTCCAAGTCCCTGACCACTCATTCAACCAGCCAATCCAGAAATCAGCATAGTTTCACATCTGTTCATTTCCCCTTCCAAGGAAAACAAACAACCAGGATTACTGTTTGAATTTCTTACCAATGGGAGGACTTCCGTTTACCATTGTCCTACAAACAGGTCCCATAAAAAGAGATGTACCGTTGTTGCTGTTGTCTCCTTTTAAGTGCTACTTGTATATTGTGCAGAATTATCTGTAAATCAAGCATGAGTTTTCTCTTCCTTGGTCAAGTGATCTTAAGCAACTTCCCATGAGACTGTAAGTGCAGACTGGGAAGATATTATTGTGAAAGGAGGAGTGCCATAGGGATTAGGGCCACATCTTCGGGCAGGTTTCTTGTACCATTAGATCTCACTCAAGCCCAGTCTCATCTACAAGGGGGTACTCCCCCCAAATAGGATTATTTTTCAAAGTTATGAATTAAAAATACTTTTTAAACAACCCTATCACCTTCAAACTACTCTCTATTACATTTAATACAGTTGTCAAATCTGTGATTCCATTGTTGGAAACATTTTTCAAACTCATCTGTTTGTATGACTGACAGTACCTGTCTCATTTTTTTTCCTTCAAGTCTTTTATGTCTTCAAATCACTGTCCTTTCATGTCCCCCTGCATTCACAAAAAGAAGTTGAATGGAGTGGTTTGGGTAAGTAAGGTGCATGGGGCAAGTGAGGCATGTTGTTTTTGCCAAAAACTGGCACACTGAGATGGCCGTGTGAATAGGTACTTTACCATGTTAGTAAAACGAGACTCATCTGCCATAAATCAGACCTTTTTTTTTTTTTTTTTTTTTTTTTTTTAAGGCATCACTGCCCTGGTGGTGGGAGTAGGAGGCCCAGCCTTCAGACCTTTTTTTTTACATACTGTTACACAACCTTTTCAGAACCTCAAAATAGAAAGCGTGATTAGCATTTTGACCTGGTGGAACGAACTCTAAATGCATTATCCCCCTTCACATAAAAAAAAAAATGAGCATCATCTTGAGCTTTGATTTCACTTAACAAGATTTTGAGGGGTGAAGTGACAGTGGCATTGCCCTCTGGCTTGATTGATGTTTGCTATCAAGATCTTAAGAACAGCAACATGTCTTGCAACCATGAGTAACCTCGGGGGGTGGAGGGGGACAGCCTGGGTAGTTTTGGAGATGTTCTTTCAAAGCGTAGCTTGTTTTCACTAGATGCCCTTTTTCCTGGTCAGTTAGAATCCAAGGCACAAGTTTTTCAGTTACCATTCCCATTTCCGAAATCTCCCATTGAAATTCACTGAACAGAGTTTCAAGACAGTCCAGATAACTTCCCCATCTCCAATGGACTGTGGATGGTCTTTGTGCACAAGTGCACAAATTTTGTTGACAGTTTTGTCTGCTTGGGAAGTTGAACGACTTCCAGAATGAGGTTTGTCATCAATCGACCTTTCATCTCTTTTGAAATGACTTAATTAAGTCTATAGTCACACCTGTAAACTTATGGGGAAAAGATCAGTTTTATGTTAGTTAAAAACAGCTGAACAAGTTTATTAAAAATGCTTTCAGTTGTTTAAATTATCCTGTATATGTCAAAATTCACACAGTTCCATCTGTTATCTGTCTTTTGTTAACTGTTGCCCTCCCCTGAGATCAGGGAGCTGAAATTTACATAACAATGAAGCCTAGCAATCTAGTTTAACAGATTTAAAAATCAAATAAGCTTCCTGAGATTGCTTATAGTGTTTAAAATCTCTATTATTAAAACAGAAGGGGGATAAAGAGAAAATTTGTATATGACAACCTTCGTTTAGTCTTTTTAATTAAAAATATTTTCCTTACAAAAGCTTCTAACAAAAGTAGGGGGAATAAACATGTTTTCATCTCTATAGGAAAAAAAAAACTACACATATGGATCTTGAGAAAACCCAGAAGTATGACAATCACTTTTGGGACTCAGGTCTGCCAATCACTCGTTTTTGCAGAACAAAGCAGGTGGACTCCCCTTAAAAGACTACAATTACTTCTAGATAAAGATGAAAGACACGGAAAAGATGAAGAAACTACCCAATCGTGTGTGTGTGTGTGTGTGTGTGTGTGTGTGTGTGCATCACGGGCTCTGGTGGTCGTGGGCGCTACCCAGTGCTGTTCCTGAGAGCCGCCATTGGATTTGAACCGCCCAGCCCGCGGGCTGCAGTCCCGCACTCAACCACTTATGCCACCTGGGCTCAGCCGGAAACTACACAATCTTAACAAAGATTGTGTCTTCAGGTTGCTAACAGCCCACAGGGAGGGACTATTTGTTTTTATTTTCACAGGCAAAGGAGATAGGTGGATTTCTCTTCAGCCAGAAAGGCCCAGAAAGAAAAGATAGCCAATAGTGTGGCATGAGGCTTGAGGAAACAGACTAGAGACCTGTCCTGTTGTTGAAGTTATTGGAAACATCAGGAAGGACTCACAGATTCCTGAGAATGGCAACTGCTGCCTGTTAAGACATTTCTGCCATTGCTGATATTATCGAAGAGACAATGTAGGACTCTATCATAACTGAACATTTTATGCAAAAGTGACTGATTACAACAAATTTAATTTGCTAAGAGATGAAGATTATGAACTTTTAACATGAATTGGTGTTTATGATGGGCTGGGAAATGGCAAATTTTGGTGTAACTCCATTTTTACAATGTTGGGCTTTGAGTAGAAATGATTTTCAGGGTTTAATGGCAACTTTTATCTAAAAGTGATTCAGCTTACAAATGGATATTATCTACACATCCGGGGATAGATTGAAAGCACCCCTAGCTTCTGAGGTGATTAAACAATTGGTGGTTCTTATAAAGGGGCTGGATCCACAGGCTTGAGCTCAAGTTCTTTCACACAGCTTAAGTTCTAGTCTGACTGTACTGTTCACTGTGACAATTTTGATCATCGTAGTCTCATGTTACTTCTAGAGAAAGCTAAGATATATGAAAACAAACCATATAGCCTTTAGGAATCAATTAAATTTTAAACATAATTCAGAAGGGGGAGATGTGGGAAACTAACACTGAGGGGAAAATGACAAGGACTATATTCCTAAACACATTCAATGGGAAATGAGAAAGCTTGTTTGTATTCTACGTTAGGAAAGCCTCCACTTTGGAAAGCTGGAGGTAAGGTACAGGTATATCATCCTGCTTTAAAATCATTCCCACAGATTCTCTCCTTAACAGCTATGCTACCTTTAAGTGAGCATATGGTTGATTCTATCTCCCAATAGAAGCAGACATTATCCATTTGTCTTCTCTTCCCGCCACGACACCAGTCTTCCCCAATGCAAGTTAGCTTTCCTCACCTATGAGCTAAGGCACCCCTAATGTAGATACTGCCAATCTTGTGATGTATGTAACTAATTAATATGCATGTCTTAAGTTTACTTATAAATATCTCAACATAATAAAGAAGCATTCTCACTTTCCCCAGTTCTCCAACATGTTCAGTTTCGCATGATCAATCAAGAGAAGCTGAGGTGAGCATACAACCATAAAATGTGTCTGACAGGCTGAGCCCCAGTGGCGTAGTGGTTGTGTGCAGGATTGTGGCCCACTGGGCTGGTGGTTCAAATCCAGCAGCAGCTCTCCAGGAGCAAGGCTGGGGCACCCACTCCCTCCAGAAGGCAGTGATGCAAAAAAATACATCTGGCTTCTTTATTTTATTCTTTCCTATCTTTCTTATCCTCTATGACTTTACTATAAGCTTTATATATTTTTTCCATTCATTTGTGCCTTCTGGCCCTTTGCTTGTTAGAGGCTGGTTTCCCCAACAGAAAAGCACTTTTACACTTGAGTTTTTCTATACAGCTGTCCTTGTAGGCTATGTTCAAAGACACAACAGTTTCTGTGGCATTCTTTTCAAGCAGGAAACAAAATTTCACAGCTGACCACTATTTTTTAAATTGGTTATCACACACAAAAAAGATATTCAAGTGAAATTGCTTCTACGAAAAAATTTACTGTGACTGGAAAGAACCTTCCAAAGTGCATTAAAATGAAGACTCTACTTAGAGGAGTTTTTTTTTTACAGTTTGGTGGGGGACTCCCTCATATATGGTGGCAGTCATGTACTCTTTGTGTCAGTTTCATGATAGGGATTGTAGGGGTGGAGTGTAGCCTGTCAATATGGAGATAGCCAATGAGACCTTTGCTTGGGCATGGTTTCTCCTGAGAATTCTGGGAAATCTCAGAGAATTTTCCCCTTGGAGATGAGAAACACAAGACTCAGTCCTTGGGAGACATTGCAACTGACAAGACAACATGGTTGTTTGCTGACAGATCCTGAGTACTGGAAACTGTAGGAGTTGGAAGAGAAGTCATATGGGTTTACCCTGATGGAACCAGACCTCTGAAGCCAAAGAAAACATGTGGAGATCCCTACCAGTGCTGAGATGCTTCTACCACCACTGGATACACAAGACTCTGCACCCATTGGCCTGTGATTGTCCTGGCATCGTTGCAAGTGCTTCGTGAGTCTAAAGAAGACTTTAAAGATTGATATCAGACATAAGGGCTGATATCAGACTTATGACCTTGGAGTGGGGGTGGGGCAACTAGAAGGATCTACACATAACCTCCTACTGGGAGGACAGACATTAGTGGAGAGGGCGAGGGGAGACATCAGACAGTGTAAGTTATGACAAAACAATAATAATCTATAAAGCGTTGAGGGCTGGTGGGGGAGTGGGCAGCAGGGATGGAGGGGAAATGATGAGAAGCAGATGTCAAGGACTCAAGTAGAAAAGTGGATGTTTGGAGAATGATGACAGCAACAGGCATGTGAAAAAGTGGCACAATAAATGTATTTATGTATTGTGAAAAACAATGCATGAGCCCCCAATGAAATGATTTAAAAAAAAGATGGAGAGTAGATGTTTGTTTGACTTCTGCCTCATGACAGTGTTTCTTCTTTGTCTAGCCAGAAGTCAGATATGTCCTTGCAGTTTATGGAATTGTTTTCTGGAAACATTATAGGAAGTTAAAATTTTGATTATTTCACTTGGATGCTGGTTTTGGTTATTTCTATATGAAATGGCAAAAATGAATGCTGTTAATGGAAAAATTGCCATTTGAATGTCTCAGAAACTATGCTTCTCAAGGAAAATGGTTGACAGAAAGCATGGATCTGTTTTGATGCCTACAGAGACCTAGTTCTATGTTTTTGTGTAAATAGAATCATTTATATAAGGATATAGATAAGCCAAATAAGCATTGAACTTGACTGTCTTAAGAATTGAGTTTAGTATCTGATTCTATGTTGTTTATTCTGATTTCTTATGCTTATTGTTGTAGATATAAGGATGCATAGAAATGCTTATTGGGGAGTATAAAAACAGAGAGCCTGTAAACCAACTTGCTTTAAGTCATTAATTTAATCTTAAATGGGTTTAGGCCATGCCTAGAAAGACATCTCTGAAGAAATTAGTCCCACTCAGTATTTTGGAGTATTCAGGATATTCGCATTCCAAGAGATCTGCCTAAGGGCCAGATTGACAGATTGAAGCAGGAACTCTGTATTTTGGAAACTCTTGAAGTAGTGGTTATTTTCAGAAGCTAAGGAATCTGGAACCATGAAGAGAATTTCTCTATCGGACCGAATGTTAAAGTAAGCCTGTAGCAGACTGAAATGCTTGCTAGGTATTAACTTGGATTTATTATTTGTTGAGTGGAAGTGGGAGAAATGCATCAATAAAGAGATAGGTTAAGTTTGCCCATTGACACACCTGGACTTGGTTCACAGGAAAGAGAAGACGAGAGTGGGTTGACTGGTCTAAAATTCATGACCTAGTGTGAGAGTGCTAAGCTTACTGAGAATTTGTGATGGGACCATGATCTAAAAGGAAGACGATCAATGGATGCCATGGTGAGACTGAGACAGCCCACATTGAATTGTTCAGAACCCAACCAGAGTAAGAGAAGCTGTTTGAGTCTGTGAACTGGTGCATATTGCTAAGTGAGACAGCCCACATTGAATTGGTCAGAACCCAACCAGAGAAGTGAAGATATTTGAGCCTGTGAACTGGTGCATATTGCTGTAAATTTTATGGATGGTCTTTCCTGTTTTGACTTTGCTTATGGATGCAGACTTCACAAAGTTCCTACTGGAATGAAGATTCTTCACATCGAAAAATATGACTATTTTCTTAGAGCACTGGGTTGATATAAGTGGACAAAATAGAAACTGGATACCCAAAACTGGGGGGATAAAGGCACGAAATGGTTGACTTACAACCTCTCATAGGTGGGGGAATACATATTCATAGGATAAAAGGATTAAGGTGTGGGTGATACCTAACTGCAATTGTAAGGCATAGGATATTTTTGTTTTGTTCATTTACAGAATCTTATTTTTAAATGATGGTGACATATCTTGAATTACATGCATTTGGCTTTATCCTTTTAGGTACAGATATGATTTTATTGTTTGAAAATTACATATGGTTACAGTTATGTGAAAGTGTCGAATTGAAAAGGGAGGGTCTGTGGCAGTCATGTATCACATTTATCACTTCCATTTACTGATGGAGCGCTGCTATACACAAGCAACTTTATGACTGTGAGTCAGGCAGCACACAGTTCATGATGGATAGCTCAGGGGGCACGGTGACTTGTTAGCCCTTGGTGAGGAATTCAGTCTCTACTGAGGACAAGTAGCAGGCAAAATGTTGTTTTTCACAATAGAAGCAATCATTTGCAAAGGATAACAGAGCTTTGCTCCCAAATCCTTAGGGTTTTCACTGTGATTCACCAATAAGGGCCTGCCAAGACTCCAAAGGCACCTTTTATCTACCATTGACACATCAAGTACAAGGGAACTCTGTAATCATATGTGCTTTTCAAACAATAAAATCATAAGGCCTAAGTGGCAGGGTGACTTTAACAGCATCCTGAACCTTTTGCAGATGTTTTTCTTGCTCTAGACCTTATCAAAAGCAAGAACTTTCAAGTCATTTGATAAATTGGCCAGAGTACCCCATCCAAATGTGAGATGGTTTTCCTCCAAAAGGCAAAAAGACATCCACCAGGTATTGTGTTTATTCCTTTAGTTTTAGTCAGGGCTGGATACAATACCTCACCCTTTACTTTGGTACGAATATCTTGAAATGCCCTTATGTCACTGGTTCCCTAGAAATTTCACTGAATTGGAAGTCACCTAAATTCAACTCAGGTTAACTTTTCATCTTCCAGCATGCAGGTGCTTTACCCACAAATCTAAAGCTATTTAGGTCCCATTAGCATAATGTCATCAGTGCAAAGGACAAATGCAACATTTTGTGGCAGAGGAAAGCAATCAAGGTGCCTGTGGAATAAATTCTGACATACTGAAGGAGAATTGATAAAATTCTGAGGGAAGGTTGTAAAAGTGCATTGTTCAAAACAGCTGAAGGCAAACTGTTTCTGGTAGTCCTCTGAATACAAAATTGAGGAAAAGGCTGTGGTCAGATCAATGATTACTTCTCAGGCACCAGGAGAAGTATTAGTTTACAAGCAATGACATCACCTCTGGAACAGCAGGAGTACTTGGAGTCACCACCTGGTTAAGTTTAATAATCCACTGCCATTCTCCAAAACTCACCTGGATTATTGCACAGGTAAAATAGGTGTGTCAAGTGGGGATGTGGTGGGGACCACCATTCCTGTATCTTTCAAATTCTATTTTATAGCATGTAAGAAGTGTTGCCCTAGAAGTGAAATAGATGGAGAACCTACTAAATATTCACTTGATCTATATAAGTGGAAGAATTCTTGATCAGGTAAACAGCAGTCTAACTTGAATTGCCAAAATAGAGTCAAGACCAATTAATCAATTCCCAGAATTAAGATAGTTTATAGGCCCACTCCCCATTGAATTATGGGAAGGCTGCATTCCTTTGAAGAAGGATCCCATTACATTATTCACTAGTAATTCTCTCTATAGATTTATACAGATAGAAAGATATCTAACATAAGAAATAAACAGCTAACTAATCTATAAAGTAGTACAAATGGCTTGGTGTATAAAGCAGTACAAATGGCTCAGTGCAACTCACTTGTGTGAGACAGCTAATACACTGACAGCCCTTCGAGTCTTGAGGGCCGCCAAGTAGTCCTCTATAGAGCAATTCAGGTTATCTGGCCACAAGCAGCAAACAACAAAGCAGGTCACCAACAGTCAGCCACATGACCGAGTCTAACAGTCCCCAGCTCAAGAGATTTATATTCCAGGAGCGTGGCAAAGCAGGGCTCGAAGGAAGCTCAACTCATTGCAACAGAGTACACGGATTAGGATTCCCACAGGTGTGTAGCTTGGAGATGGAGGCACAGGGCAAACAAGGCAGCCAACTGGTCAGAAGATTCAAGAGCAAGAGAGCAAGGGCGGAACTCGCCTAGCCATTTATACCTCTGCCCTTCAATTGATCTTATGTGTGTTCATTGGCCATGTTGGCACAACAAACCTACCTATTTTCTTTGGCCATGTTGGCACAACAAGCCTACCTATCACATAATACATGTCCATAAACGTCAGGGTATTCTGATTGGGTATGTCTATTTCAATTGTGAGTTCTAGAACTGGGGAAATTATATCAGGAGGAGTTTGGGGACACAGGAGGCCCACTGTCAGACAAACTTGAACTAAAACTCCTTTAATAGTTTGACATCTATATGCCCCATTCTGACTGGTGGGACTTCAGAACATTTTGGGTTCTCTTAGCTTCTTGTACATAGTAGCCAAACCGTTGTCCCTGTACTTCTCATCCTGACACAACTGCTGAAAATTGCAAACATAAGATCATCTGAAGCCTCATTTCCCAACAAAAGTTCATCCATTGTTGGTGATATCTCAGATATTAAGTTTGCTTCCTCACATGATGAATTAACTGCAACCTCTTTCCTAATGGTGCCAGACTTAAATGTACTAGCAGAGATAGAAGTGAAGTTCGCAAAAACTTTATACATAATCACACTTGAGAATCAATTCAGAAAGTAGATCTTGAGAATTTTGTTTCTCAAGATCACTCCTGGTCTCAAATGTGTTAGGATGGGATTTCTAGGGAAGTAAAATCAGGACATGTATATAGAGAGGTTTGTGTCATGGATATACATTTATATCAAGAATGTGGTCCATACAGCTATAGACATGCTAATAAAGTCTGGTTTACTTCTGTGCTGACCCTAAGAACCAAGAAGTGAAAATCAGAAGGTGATGGCTGCATCTACAGCAGCTATGGTGGTGGGGAGAGTTGTGGTAGGTCTCAGGGAGGGGCAGGAGATGGGACACAAGCAGGGGGAAGGCAAGGTGATATGAGGCCTGGCAGCAACATATACAGAGCCAACACTAGCAGGAAGAGAGAACATGTTTCCTAGTATTCACTGTTACAGATAGCAAGTATGCCAGATCACCAAAAAGGCATCATTAGGCTTGAGTCTGGATCAGACCTGATGGGAACCTTGGAAAGGAGGCCCTTTTACTAAGATGTAGGACCAAACCAAGTTGACATGAGTCTATCACAGTGTTAAGTGACAGCTTTGCAGTTCAATTTTAAAGAGGTCTTTTGCAGCTGATTTGCTCAATGTACTATGTCCATTGATTTCTTGATTTATGTTCCCATAAGCACAGACTGTGGATCCAAGCAAGAAAAAATCCTTGACAATGTCATCATTTTCTCCATTTATCATTATATTGTATACTGGTCAGGTGTAAGACTTGTTATTTTCTTTAAGTTGTAATCTATATTGCGGTCTCTCATTTCATTAGCAAGTGCTTCAAGTCCTCTTTGCTTTCAACAAACAAGACTGTATCATTTGCAAATTGAAGTCTTTTAAATGAGTCTTTCCCTAGTTCTGATGAATACAGCCTTCTTCATATACTTCAGTTTCTCAGATTAGTTCCTCAGAATCTTAATTTTAAATCACAAAGTAACCCTTTGTTCTGTTTGAATGACTGCTGCTTGGTGTATGTACAAGTTACACAACAGTACAATTAAGTGTTCTGGAATTATACATTCTTCTCATTGTTATCTGTATCTTGTCATGATCCACACAGGCAAATGTCTTTTCTTTTTTTTCCAAAACCATTTTATTGGGACTTGTGGTAGTTATGTAGTTGTTTATCAAGTTGAGGAATAAGAGTATAGGAGTAGAGTCTAGCCCTTCAATCAGATCATAGTCAGAGGCCTCTCTGTAGGCATGGCCTTCTCCTGAGAATCCTGGGAAATCCTGTATTTCTTCCATGGAGATTGGAGACACTTCTCTCTTTGCTCACTCCCTGAGAGATGCTCTCCTGACAAAGCACATGGTAGCATGCCTTGGGATCTGGAGAAACCACATGGACCTACCCTGATGCAACCAGACCACTGGAGCTGGGGAAACCACTTAGAGACACCTGCCAGCGCTGGGATGCTTAGAATGCCATTGGATCCACAAGAATTGCAACCCATTGGCCTATGAATCTCCTGCACTCAGCATCATGGCATATATTTTGTAAGTCTGAAGAAAACTTTATAGATTGGTATCAGTTAATAATGGATTTATGGACTTGATCTGGACTGGGCTGAGATGTTTTCTCAATATTTAATTGCTCTTGAATACAAAGCTCTTTCCCACATATATACGAATGTCTGGAATAGTTTCTCTGGTCATTCTAGACTAACACAGGAGTTGATATAGACATCAATTCATTCCATAGTTCAATCACATTGCTACAAAAATCAGTTTCAAAGCATTGTTTTCTGTCTTGTATTCTTTAACATCATCTCCCTTTTATTACCCAACATAACCCCCAGAAAGCCTTAATCTACTTTCTGTTCTTATAGGCTTATCAGTGCTGGTTTAATACAGGGAAAAACAGAAAAACCTGTAACAAAAATTCCAGGGGGTGTCTCCCATTGACAACACATCTGAGATAAACCCCAATAGAACGCACAAACAAAAACATTAAAATACAAACATTGCTGAAAACCAGATAAGGTCTAACATATATCAGAGGGGGGAATCAATTGACAAGGTTTTAACCTTTTAAGTCAGGTTTATCATTTTTATCTTCTGTAGTCATTTCTCCAATGAACTCAATTTGGTAAATACTAGCTCCATTATAAAGAACAATCAGTTCTTACATCATAGCCCTGCTTTATACTTGCCTTTAAAAAGGGAACACAGAAGATATGGAGACTAAAACAAAGTGTGGTGAATAAATTACATTTTGCCTGGCTATCAGACAGAATAGCATCATGGATGATAAAAGTTTGTTTCTAAACAAGCAACCATCTAAGGAGATGTCAACTAAGTCATTATGGAGGAAGCACACAATCATCAGTCACATAATATGTAAATTGTAAATCACATAATATGAAGACAAAAGAGGGGATAGTATCAGAATCTAAATTGTCAGTATCTGGTTTGTATAAGGCTATGGATGACAGTGGGAGCCCGAGATACATTTATTTGTTGTATACATTGTGGGAAATAAGCCTCTGGTGATTTCTCTCAATCCATAGCGAGCTATAGGAGGACAGTGAATCCTAAATAGGGAAATGTCTTTTGATAGCCAATGAAACACAAGAAAATATATTTCTAGTATAATTTTCTTTTAATTAAGATATATGTGCCATCAGTAATGCGAACACTCATTCTACATCCTCATTTGAATCTGACTGGAATTTCTGGTAGCTCCCTGTTGAAACACCGCTGTAACAAATATTGTATTATATTTAGCAAATTTTACTTCTGTGAGATATTAATGATATTGTCTGATAATTGCCACATTCTGCTAGATCACCTTTCTTTGCAACAGGCATGTCATAGATTCCTTCTAGTTGACTGGACAACTAGCTAGTGGTCTTCTAAATTGTTTGGCCTAGATGAATGACTGCTTCTAGTGCTTTACTAACTTACTGAAAATT
>PVJH01041968.1:0-14619 GCA_004026705.1 Nesogale talazaci | reverse complement strand
GTTGTTAGGCGCTGTCAAGTCAGTTCCAAATCACAACAACTCTATGCACAACAGAATAACACATTACTTGGTCATGGGGCATCCTCACAATGATTTGAGACCCCCGTGGCAGACACTGGGTCCATCCATCTTGCCAAGGATCCTCCTGTTTTGCACTGCTCCTCCATTTCACCCAGCATTGTGTCCTTTTTCAGGGACATACGTTTTCATGACATGAGACAGTTCCCCTTCCTAGATTCCAGTGAGGATTCAGAGTGTACTTCTTTCAAGAAAGATGTGTTTGTTCTGGAAGTCAAAGTTCTTTTCCAACCCCAATATTCAAATATTCAAAATTCAATTAATCTGTGACCTTCTCCAACTTTCACATTCACATGACTTCAGCCAGGTGAAACTTATTCTCAAATTTACATCCCTGTTTCACAAAATTTTAAAAAGGCTTTGGCCATTAATTTTGTCCAGTGAAATATGGTGGATTTTTTGATGACCTCTTCCATTAGCTTTGATTTTTAGATCCAACGGAAATAAATGCTTGCCACTTTTGTCATTTTTCTTTGTTTATCATGATGGTCTATTGGTCAGTTGTGAGAATTTTGGTTTTCTCAACATTGAGTTCCAATTAATATTCCCATATTATTTGCTTAGTATGTAGATTGAATAAGTATTACAAAAGAGTACACCCTGGCACACACCTGTTACGAGTTTAAAGTATGAAGTGTTATCTTGCTCTTTTCAAAAAACTGCCTTTTTTCCCACAAAAGGTTCAACATAAGCACTGTTAATTGTTATGGTGTTCTCATTCTTCTCAATTATGTCCTGATTCAAATAGTTGGATGTCTTTACATAGTAAATAAAACACAAGTAAACATCTATCCCATACTCTATGCTTTCAGCCAAGGTTCAATTTATATCAGTGATGATCATCCTTATTCCATAGCCTCTTCTGAATCTATTGAATCTCTGTCAATTGCTTGTCAATGTACTGCTGAAACCATTGTTGGATGATCTTCAGCAAAGTTTTACTTTCATGTGATATTAATGATATTGCTCAATAGCTTATGTATTAAATGGGAACATATTTCTTTGAAATGTCTGCACATATGTATCTCTTCCAGTCATTAGTCCAGTTATCTGTCATTCAGATTTCTAGGCATAGATGAGGGAATACTTCATCAAGTTGATGATACATTAGTATTTGTGTTCTGTCAATTCCTGGAATATTGTCCTTTGCCAATGCCTTCAGAGCAGCATGAACTTTGGTTTTCAGTATCTTTATTGATCATTTGTAACCTCTTGAAATTAGTATATAACAACTAGTTCTTTTGACATTTCATGCATTTTTCAAGATTTTGTCAGAAATGTCTTTCAATATTTTGCTCATATAATCTTTTAGGTCTGCAGCTTGAGGTTTATTTTTTCCCCAGTTCTTTCAATTTGAGCATGTTTTTCAGCCTGTAGACTTTCCACCTTTTATTATAATATTTTATCTCATCTTTTTGAGCAGCTCTTTAACTCTTTCATTTCCTCAATCCTTCTAACTGGCTTAGCTACTTTTCCATCAAGAGTGAGCTTCAGAATCTCTTATGACATCCACTTTGATCTTTTCTTTCTTCCCTGCCTTTCCACTGACTATTTGTCCTCCTCATGCATTGATATCATCCCACAGGTTTTTAAGCATTTTGTCATTAAAGTCATTGAATCAAATTTATTTGTTTGCTTCAAATTTATCATTGAAATGTCTTATTAATCCAGCTGAGATACACTCCAAGTTGTCTTCTGGCTGCTTTGGACTTGTTCTAATTTTCTCCTACTTCATCCTCATCTTACATAACTTGACAGTCTGTTCCACATGGATGCTGATATAAAGCATTCCCTTAGACTTTTAACATAGATGGAGTCATTTTTTTCTTATACATTCTTTACGATAAAGGTCATACATATGTTCTCTTTTATGTTTTTGAAAAGTGGTCTTTTGCAATGAAGAAGTTATTGATTTAAAAAAATTTTTTCAAATCACTCCCAGCTTTTTCTACCACCACAAAGATTTCTTCGAATCACTGTTCCTTCCTATCTTTTCTCAACTTTCATATTTCTATCACCAATATTTATTAATGTCTCTTGGTGGACCATGTGCCTCTCCTTAAATAACAAGTAAATTATCTGTTGGCTTGAATTACTTCCCTGAACCCTCAAAGCTATGTACAACAATAGAAGTTCACATTTCAAAAATAATAAAGTCCTGGGAAGACAGTGTTTACTATTTAAGAATTAAAGTAAAAAATGTTGACTTTCTGAAAATTGTGTCACAATAGAAGTTAAAATACATTTTTAACATGAAAAAACAACGAAAAGAAAATAATGTAAGTATCAGGAGTAGTATAAGCATTAGTATTAAATACAATTTTGTTAGGGAAACTGAGGACTGGAACTGTTCACTGAACATAATAATGCTCTATTGGCTGGAATGGAGTGTAGGGTTCAGGATTAGATTAAGGACTACCACCAAATTATAGCTGGCTGAAAGTAATGATTAGTGAGCTGGGGGTAGATACTTTGGCATCAAGGTTGCAAATAGGGCTGCTAACTGCAAGGACAGAAGTTTGAAACTCTCAGCTACTCTATGAGGAGGAGAGGAGAAGATATTTTCTACTCTACTAAAGGATGACAGTTTCAGAAATTCACAGTACTTCTACCCTTGTTGATAGGGTCATTATGAGTTGTAATTGAGTTGATGACAGTGATGGCTTTTTGTTTTTTGTTTTACTTTTTTTGTTGTTTTTTTTTGGGGGGGGGGCATCACTGCTCTCCGGTGGTGGGAGTAGGAGGCCCAGCCCCACTGCTGGAATTGAACCTCCATCCCAGTGGGCCGCAGTCCCACGCACAACCACTACGCCACTGGGGCATAGCCCCTGTTTGTTTTACTTTTAAGAGACATGTAGACAAGAGAGAATAGAATGGCCCCAACAAGCTTGCAAGACCATATATCATTAATGACTCTAATGGCCACAACTTTCTTACTTGTTGCTCATGCGTTTGAAAGAATGTGTTGATTGTTACATGGGTTTCTTTTCTGAGTGCTTTAACCATTGCATCAGTGTATCCAAAGCTTTGAAAATGACTCAATCATTATATAAGAAGAGGAGAGCCAGAGAATTAAGAGGACAAATACCTAACCTCCTCAAGGATAGTCCAATGCAAAATATCAGAAAGCAACAAGTGTTGGAGGGGCTGTGGGGAGACAGGAACTCTTATCCACTGCTGGTGTACCTATAGGTGTGTACAGCCACTACAAAAATCGATTTGGTGATATCTAAAACAGATGGAAATTGAGCTTCCATATGACCCAGCATCCCCCTACTGAGCATATACCCAAAAGAGGCAAGCAACAAACAATAACCAGACACCTGTGTTCCAATGTTCATTGCAGTGCAGTTCACAATTGCAAGGATTTGGAAACAGCCCAAATTTCCATCAACTGAAGAATGGATTAAAAAGTTGTGGTACATATATACAATGGAGTACTACACATGACTGAAAAGCAGTGATGACTGCATGAAGCACATCTGCCAATTGGCAAAACTGGAGGAAATTATGCTAAGTGAAGTAAGCCAAGTGCAAAAGAACTATGTACAACATGAGTCCTCTTAGGTAAGCTTAAAAAATGCAAAAGGGGCAGAGGGGATAAAGCTACTGCATACAGAAATTTCTACGGGGAGGCCTAGGTAATATGACAGAAGTCAGACCAAATCCAGGGCTGCATATGGTAGCAAACTGCGGTAGGGGGAAGGAGATGGTGATGTGTAGAGAGTGAAGAGGATACTAACCCACTCCAGGGGAGGGTATTGTTTATATCTCCACAGGGAAAGTGATCCCAAACTTAAACACAGTGAGCATGGAATGGGGAATGGGTTAGGGATCTAAGGACCCAAACTCAATCCCAACTATGCGGACAGCCAACTATCTCTGCAGGGAGGACAGCACTGAAGCTACAGCATTGGAAGTAGGACATGCCTGATCAGAGCACCCAAGAACAGTTGAAGGTGGAGAAAATGAGAATGAAGTTCACCCTGACCCACCTCACCTTGAGGACAATATTCCAACTCAGAAAGCCAATTCACAGAGAGGACCATATGACTGGCCCCACTATGAATGAAAGCATCCCTTGCTGACACAAGGCCGTATGGGGACAAGAGTGGAGAAACTGGGTCAGAATTGTATCCTGATGGACCCAACTATACCATGGCAAAACACTAAGAGTGTGCAACAAAGCATGGAGTTCCCAAGGGAGTGCCAAAGATATACTTTGGGGCTAGGCTGTGGCACCCCATCTGATATGACATGGGTATTTTGTTGTCGTTTTCAGCATCGTTTCAGGAAGCATTGGTTGCTTCCTCTTAAGATGCCGGTTTTTTTTTTCCTCTAGTATCTATTGTTATCTCTGCAGGTCTACCTAGATAAAATAGCCTGGATGGATATTCTGGAAGAGAAAATAACAGTACTGATATTTTGGTGGGCATGGGAGATGGGGAGGAGGGGAGGAGGGGGAAAAGAGGTGGTTTTGACCAATAAAGGAACAACAAGTGATTCAAAATCAGTGACAAGGTGGGTGTGAGAGATCTGATAGGAATTGAGCAAATGTAAAGCAATATAAAGAAAATACTGAAACTCCACTGGAGGCTGAGCATGATAATGGGACAAGTGGAAAGTAAAAGGAAAAAAGAGAACTTGGTGGTAAGAGGAATTTATAGTGGTCTAAATACAGGCATGTACATAGGTGAACATATTTATATATGACAATGGGAAAATAGATCTATGTGCATACCCTTTTAGGGTTAGTATTATGGCAGCAAATGGACATTGGACCTACACTCAAGTACTTTCTGAATGCAAGAACACTTTGTTCTATTAAATTGGCATTTTGTGATGCTTTCCTGCTCACCATCCCAACATGATCACTGAAGACAAATGTGTGCATAAGCAAATGTGGTGAAAAAAGCTAATGGTTTCTGGCTAACAAAAGATGCAGCATCTGGGGTTTTAAAGACTTGAAAACAAACAAACAGACATCTAGCTCAGAAGCAATAAAGCCCACATGAAAGAAGTACACCAGCTTGTGTGACCATGAGCTGTCAAAGGGATCAATAATCAGGTTTGAAGAACTGAAAACCATACCATTGCATGCCCACCTTCCTGATATGATCGCTGAAGAAAAATATGCATAAGCAAGTGGTGTGGTGAAGAGAGCTGATGATGCCCGGCTATCAAAAGATACATCTGGCATCTCAAAGGATTGAAAGTAAACAAGTGTGCATCTAGCTTAGAAGCAACAAAGTCCACATGAAGGAAGCACACCAGCTTGTGTGACAACAAGGTGTCAAAGGGATCAGGTATCAGGCATCCAAGAACTAAAAATTATATCATTTTAAATGATGGGGAGGACAGATTGGAAACCCAAAGTCCATCAATAGGTTAAGTGACAGCCCCTTTACAGAGGGGTTATAGGAAGGAGATGAGAAAATCAATGCACAATGTGGTAACAATGAAATAACCAACTTTTCTCTAGTTCTTAAATGCTTCCTTCCACCCACTATCATGATCCCAATTCTATCTTACAAATTCGGCTAGACCAAGGGATGCACACTGGAGCCAGAAAGAGGGGTAATTCAAGACAGATAATCCTTTCAGAACCAAGGGTGAGAGTGGTGATGCCAGGAGGGTGAAAGGAAGGTGGAGTAGAAAAGGGGGGACCTATTGTAGGGATCTACATATGACCTCTCTCTGGGGTACGGACAATGCTGATGTGGTTGAAGCGACACTTCGGAGAGTGTACGATGAAAAATAATGACAATTTGTAAATTGTTAATTGTTCACAGGGAAGGGGGAGTGGGGAGGGAGGGGAAATACGGGGAAGTGGTACCAGGGGCCTAGGTAGAAGGAGGATGTTTCCAGAATGATTATGGCAGCAAATGTGCAAATGTGGTCTGCATACAATTGATGTATGTATTGATCGTGATAGGAGTTGTATGAGCCCCAATAAAATGATTTATTTAAAAAAATCAATAAATTAAAGGCCTAGCCTAAGAGAAAAAAGTGAAAGGCCCATGAATCATGGTAATATTTACATTGTGAGAATTCATCTAGATATCAGTTTGGCAGCCAACGGCAGAGCTGTTCACTAGATAATGATAGATAGAGGAGTAGAGGAGAAAAGAAGCATCCTTTTCTTTTTTGAAATCTAAGTTAGCGGAATGTATAAAATTAATTGATAATGAAAGGATCTCATTAGAAAATTTCAGAAACAACATTTGTCAGGTTATCATATATTATAACACATCAATAAAATTATTTTTATCACTACTTTAAAAATGTTTACTCTGGCAGTAATTATAGAAAATATAAATAAGCGGCTAGCACAACTAGCAAATTATTACCATTTAGAATCATTGAAGACAACTTAAATTGACAAACTTGAAAAGAAAAAATCATTTTAATGCCTAGTTTTATTTTGACAAATTTTATATATCTTTTGGTTAGTGCTGAAATATGTTTTTTAGTTAAAATTTCCTTAAGGATTTTAGTATGCTGAATCTTGAGTGTTTGATGACAGCATTTCTATTCATATTTAATGTAGTCTTTTTCTGAAATACCAGGAAAAATTGTAATGTAGCAAAATGGTGAACATTTTGCTCTAGAATTGGGTTTAACTCTTGATCCCACACTATGACTTCCAGCAAATAATTAGACAACTCCATGCCTCAGTGTCTTCATCCATAAAATGCAGTTAATGTTTCTTGGGGATGGCAAAGAGAATCAGAGGATGAATCTAATTCAAGAAGTAGGATATAATTAGGTAGTAGGCAATTAGTAAGCGTTGAGTATTAACTATCTGAGGTATGCAGAGTACACCATCTTGCTTACTGAAATCGAGGAGTAATTGAAGTACTTGTTGACAAAGATCAAAATTTGTTACCTCAGTACAAATTACAAATCAATGTAAGGAAAACTAAAATCCTGACAACTGCACCAGTAGGTGACATCATGATAAATGTAGGAAAGGTTGAGATTGTCAAGGATTTAGTCTTACTTGAATTCACAATCGATACTGTTGGAGGCAGCAGGCAAGAGATCAAAAGACATATTGCATTAGGTAAATTTGCTGCACGAGACCTCTTTAGAGTATTGAAAAGCCAGGATGTTACTATGAGGACTAATGTGTGCTGGATTTCAGCCACAGTGTTCTTTATTGCATCATATGAATGTGAAAGTTGGGACACTGTATAAGGAAGACCATAGAGAAATTGATGCCTTTGAATTGTGAAGCTGGAGAAGAATATTAAAAGCACCATGGGCTTGTAAAGGGACAAAGCAGTCTGTCCTGGAAGAAGTGAGGGTAGAGCGCTCCTTAGTAAAGTGACCAGATGTCCCACATTTTAGCAATTTAACAATGCTCCACAGCATTTTAAAATTAAATATATTACAATACTATTTTGCATTCTATGAACATTTTTGTTGCTCAGTATAGACCAAATTTTTAATCAAGAAACCCTCCCCGCTTCTCCCGGTAAATGGTGTCCCGCTTAAAATCTGGTCACTTTGCTACAGGCAAGTATGACAAGACTTTGTCTTACATACTCTGGACACATTGTATAAAATGTGAGAGACCAGTCCCTGAAGAAGGTCATCATGCAAAGTGGAGGGTCAGCAAAAAGGGGGCAGGTCCTGGACGGGATGGATTGACACCATGGCTACAATGGCAGGATCAGGCGTAGGAACAATTGTGAAGACTGTACAGGATCATGCAGTGTTTCTTACTTTTGCTCATGGGTCTCTGTGAGTATGAGCTGATTGGATGCACTTAACAACAACAACAACAACAGCAGCAGCAAATATTCTTATGGTTCTTTAGTCGACTCACACAGAAAATATGATCACTCCCACTTTGGAAATCCACCATAAATGTGAGGATAAAAGTAAAACAGATTAAAATTCAGTGTCACGTAGACCTGAACTTTTACCAAGAAATCCATAAGTAAAGGACCAAACATGGAATATTTAATATATATATATCATTTTCCCCAAAGTACATAAAAGAGTGGTCATAGAAAAAACACAATTTTTGGATAGAACTATCACCACTTCAATATTTGTGATTTTGTTCAATGTACTGTGGTTATGCATTGAACCCTGATGATACAGTGGTTTAATGTTTCAACTGATCATCAAAATGAAAAATGTGGCAGTCTGCTTCCAAGAAGACGTATAGTCTTGAATGTACTCTCTTCTACATGAGTATGATGATTGAATTCTTTTGTTATTGACTGAATTTTTTAAAATGATTATATCCCATAACATACTAGATACTTTACTGGAGACTACACATAGTGGTAGAAAAGAAAAACATTATTCCACATGCTACTACAAGAAATATTTGTTTAGGTAGATTTTTAATTTCAATTTTAATTTATGAGATTACATTTGCTGGTGAGTCAGAATGAACCAGCATTCCTCAGAGAACTAAAGAGATACAAGTCTTTTTATTTAAGTTGTAGGACACTGCATTTATACAAAAGGAGGGAGCAAAATGAGATTGGTGAGAGGAAATCTCTTATCATCATCAACTCCTAATTATCCAATTTGTAGCTTATTTGGAAAATATTTCTTTCAAGCTAATTGACAGTGTTTAGATTATTCTCTTTAATTAAGGTTGTGGTCATCAATTCTCCTTATTACCAGCACTTATTCTACTTAAATACCCATTTGCTTATTAATTGTGGATTATTAAATAATTAATTAAAGCTTATTTCTATGCAACTCATTATTATAGTGACTTTCGTGTTTAGTGTGCAGGTATCCAGAGGAGATTTTTAAAGCCAAAACCTGAATTTTAAAAATCTAGGGACAGTCTGCTCAAAAGGTCTAACCCTTGTGCACATCTAAAGTGCCCATGGGAGCAGTTGTTTGTCTTTCTGGAGAAGTATCCATGGAAAGTAGGCAAAACTAGGCTGATTCCCACCTCCCATGAGTTTGAAGTTACAGATGATTAAAGATTGGAGGATATATGCATCATTTATGATATTTTTCTATGAGTACTCCAGGAACAATGGTTCATGGCATCCACTGTTTCAAATATCTAGACTTATACATGAGACCCTGGGGGTGTGATGATCAGGAAACCACTTGCTAACCCAAAGGTGAGTGGTTTGAACTCAACAGCCCCACTACGGGAGAAGAAACCTGGTGATTGGATCTTGTAAAGATTTCAGCTTATGGACAGGAGCGTTCTACTCCATCATAGAATAATGTCACCAGGAATCACATCACCCCTTGTCTGCTGTCCTGTGGTGGCTTTTGTGTGCTGCTGTGATGCCGAAAGCTTTATCACTGTATTTGAAATGCCAGCAGGACCACCCAATGTGAATGTGTTTCAGCAGAGCTTCCAGAGTAGGAATGAACTACAGAGAAGGATTGTGGCTGTCTAACTCTGAGACATTAGTCCCAGAAACCCTGAAGAAGAATCGAATCATTGTCAGGAGAGACCATTTGCAGGAAAAGGATAGCATGCTTGGGTAAAGTATTGAGACAGCTAAAAAAAAGGAAGACATTGCAAGATGGATGACAGGGCGGCTGCATCAATGGGCTCAAACATCTGAATGATTGGAGGACAGTGTGGGAACAAGCAGTGTTTTGTTGTGTGGTGCACAAGGTTGCTCTGTATTTAAGAACAACAAGTCTGAATTGACTCCAAGGGACACAATAATAAACTCAAATGCCAATTGCTCGTGGTGCTGAGTATCATGCAGAGCATAGTGCCATGCAATGCTTTGACCTGTTACACATAAGCTGCCATGAGTCTAAGTCAGTGGTTCTCAACCTTCCTAATGCCATGATACTTTCAGAGAATTCCTCATGCTGTGGTTACCGCCCCATAGCCATAAAACTATTTCATTGTTACTCCATAACTGTAATGTTTCTACTGCTATGAATCGAAATATAACTATCGATATGCAGGTGACCCACAGGGTGAGAACTGCTGGTAATCTGTCAACTTGATGGGTACTCAAAACAACCCAATTCTATTTTCTTTGAAAACAGGTGTAAGTGTCTAAGTTATACTCAATGTATATGGCCTTTTAAGTCAAAATTCCTTATGTGGTATGATATAATTATGGAATTCATACACTTGTGGCAATAATCCCATTTTGGAAGGCTTGCTCGGTGAAACTCAGAAAAAAGAATAGGGTGGGATTAAGACCTGGGTTTGGTAGAGGGTGTGAACAAATCTACACCCTTTGTTTCCTTGAGAGCATCTCTGACTTTACCTTAAAAGAGAATAGGACTTAAGACATCATCCTTTCAAGGATATCTATTGTCATCTGTAAGGTCTGCAATTCAAAACCACTAGTTGCTGTAAAAGATGAGCCTTTCTATTCCCATAAAGAATTAGAGTCGAGAAATGCATAGAAGTGGTTCTTCTTTATGCTACACAATCAACGTGGATCAGAAATAACTTAATGGCAGTGAGTTTGTTTTGTCAACCCACATCAGCTCACCTACAAAACCAGACCCCAATGTTGTGACTGGGCTGTAGGTAGAACTGCTGTAACTTTTGGACATTTGTGGCTTCTGAATCCATACCATGCAGTTGGCCTGCCTCTGTCTTATCTTCAGGTCTTGGACTGAACAGCACCCACCACCTGGGGGATAGTTCCTCAACTTTACATGAGTTTCTGGTGGACCTGACAGTGAATGGCAAAATCCAGGGAACAGAAGTGAGAAGTCACAGGGGAGAAAAGTGGGACAGAATAGCATCTTGAAAAAGCTGAATATTTGGGACATTTTTAATCTCCAACTCTTTGGAATTAGTCTATTGTTTCTTCCTCTAAAAGAAATTATTACCACAGTGTGAATTTTAATGCACAAACATTGAACATTAAGGATTAAAACTTGGTTTTCACTGTAACATAAATGTCATGGCCATAATTTTTGCACTGGGTGCATATTTATGAAAAAAATTCACAGCTCTAAAAATATAATTCAGTTTATTAAAAAATAGCAAATCCTCCAAAAGGTGCTCTATATCATTAGTCATTAGAAAAATACGAATTAGCACCACACTAAAATATGATATCAATTAGAAATGGTAAAATGAAAAAATAATCCTCAATGATGAAGAAAATATGGAGAAACTGGATTACTCATACATTGTTTCAGGGTGTAAAAATAATACACCCACTCTAGACAAGAATGTGACTTAAATCCTATGCTTTGGGGCCTTTTCCCCCCAGAGTTATAGCCTATATGACAAATGTAAAATAAATAGCCTCTTTGCTTATAATAGCCCAAGCCTAGAAGCAACCCAAATACCCTCCATTTAATACTTAAGAAAATTATATCATGAATAATATTAACTAAAATTTTACATGAATTATGCTGCAAGAAAGAAAAGACAACTTGAAATGATTATAATAATTACACATTGTCTGTTTCAGTTTATATAATATTTTTGAAATGAGTCCATCATCTAAATGTAGAATAGAACTAGGAGTCAGGGCAGAAATGGGAGGAGGTATGGATGTATCTATGGTCATAATAAATAGTATTTTTCATGGAACTATTCTGCATCCTGGCTGTCACAGTAGCAACCTGGATCTACACAAGTGGCATAGAAGTAAGTACAAACAGACACACATACACATGAGTGCATGTAAAAATTGATAGGACCAGCACATCATGTTAATGTCAATTTTCCAGTTGTGATTTTGCACTGTAGTCAAATAAAGAAGAGGCTATTGTTGCTGGAAATTGGGTGAGAAATAAAATACATCACTTTGTATTATTTCTTACAGCTGTATATTTCTGTACAATTATAACAAACTAAAATTTTTATTGGCAATCAAAATCTAAAAACAAAAGAAATCTGAGACCAATTTTGTATTAATTTAACTAAGATAAAAGGTTGATAGTGAATTTTGTGTAAGATATGAATATGAAAATTTTACATGGTATCAGCAATTTTAAACTTCTCAAAGTCTGAAAGATTCAGAAAGCATAAGGTCCTGAATACTTCTTTGATTAGTATTTATTTCTGTCCTCTCTTCTCCCCCCCTTCTTTACCTAGTGTCAGCAGAGGGAGGCTGTCTATGAGAAGACTGAGCCAAGATATAAATTGAACTTCAACTGCTAATAAAGAGGATAAAAATCGAGTAGTTTTTCACCTTTCTATCACAATATGCTATAAGATCAGTTTTTAGTTCAGAACAGGTTGATGTTAGTCATTTTAAGTGTAGTCAAATAGTTTCCAATGTATAAGGACCTCAGAGACAGCAGAGCAAAACAACACTTCATCCTGTGTCACTCTAACAATGTTGCTATATTTGAGTCCATACTTCAGGACACTGTCCAATCTATCTCATGGATGGACTCCTTTATTTTTCCTCTGATCATCTATTGGACTAAGGTGCTTCTCCAAGGATGGTTCCTCCTGATAATGTGACCGAAGGGTGTGAAATGAAGTCTTGCCCTTTAGTCCTCAAAGTTATATCTTAGCATCTTAATACTTTAAAGAAATATATTGCAACAGTTTAGCCCAAGACCAAATATTCTTTGATTTCTTGTTTGCTGTTCCCATGAACAGTGATGGCAGACCCAAGTAAAATGAAATCCTTGATAATTTCAAACTTCACTTCATTTTTCATGGTAAACTCTCCTCACTGAAGGACATTTGCATTCTTTGCATTAAGGACAAATTTACCATGAAGGTGGTAGGTGTTCTTTGATCATCTTCATTGAGCAAGTCCTTACAGACTTTTCAATAAGCACTATTTAATCAACTACATTGAGTAGATTGTTAACTAGCCTTTCTCCAACGCTGATCTCATGTTCATCTTTATATAGTTCACTTTCCTCTGTTCTTTGCTCAGCATAAAGTTAGCAGAGGTTTGATGAACAGATGAGCTCTTGATAGACATCATTCCTGATTTTAAACCATGCAGTATCCGCCAGTGCTGTTGGGATCACTGCCCCATGGTCTGTGTACAGGCACATCCATAATTTGTTATGATCCACACAATTGAAGGCCTTTACAAATGAAAAATGTGAAAGTTTTATTCCTTCCCTGTCAGATCAACTCTATTTTGAGGAGACCACTGTTTCCCAACTTGAGTTCAGCTTCTAGGATTAAACCAGACTATGCTCTCAGTAGTCATTAGGATTTGCATTGTTTGGGGGCGGGGGGTACTTTTCCACAGAAAGTACACTACAAATGTCTTCTTTCTTACAGTCTGCCTCAGTCTGTAAGCTCCACTTCCACCTTCAATGATTCTGCTGGTATTTAAGATACTAATGACATACCTCCCAGTATCACAGAAAACGGAAGCCACCCATGGGCTGGAGGAGTGAAATCTCTGAGTCCAGGTTTTCTAAGCCAGTCTCTGTGATTCTGACCAAATTATTGCGTAAAACCAAAACAAAACAAAACATAACAAAACTAAAACAAAAACAAAAGCAAAAAAAACCCTCACTGCCAGTGAGTCGGTGCCAGTCCAAATCGAGCCTCGAGGGCAAGATGGAACTGCTCCTGGGGGTTTCTCAGGCTGTCAGTCTTCATAGGAGTAGAAATCCCCATCTTTCTCCCGAGGAGCAGTAGTGGGTGGTTTCCAACTGCCACTAAGGCACTAAGACTCTTCAAAGGGCTACGCAAGCAGGAGGCATCTATAACAGTCATATAGAGGACTGGTCCTTTTTCATGACCACCTCGTCTCCTCTCCTCTCACCTCACTCTCCCTCATCTCCACCCTGCTCCCCTACCCCTTAGCGCCACACCCCTTCATCCTCTGGCTCTCAGGATGAGACTTCTTAGAAGCAGCGATAGAGAAAGAAAAGTGAAGACTTGTCTGTATGCAACGAGGTCCTGGAGACCCACCCGCGGCATCACGCACTGTGTGTGATCCACACTCTCAGCGGAGCACCCTGAGACTGCTCAGTCCCTTCTCCTCAGCTGGCCTGAGACTAGAAACTGTGCGACAGAGGGGCAGGCAAGCTGGCTTCTGGGCCATTGATGCGAATGCCAGGGAACCAGGTGGCTGAGACACTGAGGACCAGAGTGGGGTCTGGATCCTGGCTTCTGGCTGAGAAGAGCAGGACTTTCTCAGCAGCTAGTCAGAGGCCCGTAAGGGAAGGAGAGGTGATGGGGAGGGGCCCTGGCAGGAATCTTGATCCAGCAGAGAGGCAGGCACACACTTCTGCACATGCTCCTCCAGCACGAACGGATAAAGAGCATGGCCCTGAAAATGGAAGAGATTGGGCGGGAGACATTGGTGAGGAGGAAATGGTGAGCCACTCCCGAATCTGGGGTCCCAGACAAGGGCACAGCCAGATGTCGCAGTGCGGGTTGCTGGTGCGCTCACACCCGGCAAGGGGGGACACGACAGAGGGCAGCCACTAGCAGAGGACACACCCCAAAGCCAGCCTATGTGTGAAGTTCACCCATAGCAACATATGGGGTCCTTTTTTGACAGATTTTTTACAGTAGCTAAGGGACTCTTGAGTTTCTAGTCTCATCAAAGTCTCCTCTTTGAATAAGCTTTCTGTTCACACCTTTTCTAGGACTGTGGCCCTCACATA